>CM076579.1:1064686113-1064944703 GCA_034641835.2 Pinus albicaulis
AAGAAAAACATAAAAGATTTCAAAATTTTCAAAAACAGAGAAAACCTAAGCTACCCAGGCAGATATCTATCAATCAAAAACTAGGAAAAACTTTTCCTCAAATCAAAATAAAAGAGAACCAAAAACAACAAGTTTTTCCCCAGTGGAGTCGCCAATTTGTTGAGCGGATTAATCGATCTTGCGAACAAGACCGATCTCCCTAGTGTCAAAAGACAATCTAGAAACAAACAGCCAAATAAACTAATCTTTCTCTAAGCATATATGATTTACAAAAAGCACTATAGAGGTGTAAAAGACTTACCATAGGTCCAGCGCTTGTTTGAAGTCGTTTTTGTCCCTCGTGCACTTGAAGGAGTTATCTTCGTAACTTGCAGTCACAAACAAGAAAAATATTAAATAGCACCTGTATAGAAATCATCATAAATCATGCTTATCATAGTGATCAAGGAATCTATGAAATAAACCATTAACTAACAGCTTATTGAGAAAAATGAATATATTTGTATTAATTTCAAAAGAAGGAAAACCTTACAACCTTAGCCTTGATGTTGAACATGCCTTCCCGGGGTCCGAAGCAGGAGTCTCCTCTACTTTGATAAGCTCTGCACTCCTCCAACCAAGACAAATAGAGGTATGTGATCTCTCCTCACAAAAATCTTAGTTAAATGAGTCTGAATTCCAACAGCACTTAACCTCAAATATTCTAAAGCTTGAACTCCCCTTGAGGCTACCCAATGCCTCTTTTTATAGTGGAAAAGAGGAGGTTTCAGTTCCAACTATGAAGGGATAGAATCCTCCTTCAAAGGGATAAGCTCCTCACATCAAGGGGTTAGCTCCATAAGGTAAGGGATACATGAACCTCATAAGAGCGGTTCTGCCACCGCAAGATCTTTTCTAGAGGCTTCTAGAATTTACTGAAAATGAGCTTTTTGAATTTACTTGCGCCTTTTTAATCTTTACAGGGGTATGCACCCATAACACAGAGAAAGTGCGTTCAGGTACGCAGAAGACATGAACATTAGGTGTGGGACCGCAGGCAAGATATAGAGAAAGTGCGACACCAAAGTTAAGGAGTTTTTAGGAACTTTTCTCTAATTTTCAAACGAGCTCGAGAAGCGGTAAATATTGGGCTTTGAAAAGGAGGAAGTATAGGTGATAATGAGATCATACTACATAGTAGGAATGTCGGGATGACAATTTTTCGTTAATAACTTGAGAAAATGAGGTTTCTTCTAGCATGCATCAACAAGCCATTTTAAACACTCAAGAACTTCATGATATGATGGCTATGGGAAATCAAGAAATTAAGGGATACATTGAAGATTGGTTTCACTCCATTTTTTTGCAGCATCACTCCATACTTCAACAATTTTTGGCACCATATTTTCAAGGGAAGTTGGCTTCTCATACCCTACTATTTATTAACATGCATTTTTCAAATTTGGGTATGTACATAATAGAGGCGTTATTTCGAAAATGGCTCCACTAGAAGTACTCTTATATGTAAGCATATTCAATTTTGAAAAAAGAGTAGGTTAGTGTAGAAAATAAATAAATAAGGACATAAATAAATACATTTTTATTATTATGTATAAAAATAAAAATAAAAATGTTTCTTTTGCAACACGCTGTGAATATCAACATCGGTGATAAATATTTTAATTTATTTGCATATGTAGATGTATTATATTTAAAATAACAGTCCTACAAACACTCATATTCATTTTTATCACTAATATGGAAAAATTGCTTGAATATCATATTTTTTGGATTGCGGGCTTGATGAAATTTCTGAAAGCAAAGTCGAGACAGTCATGTTTTGAGGGACCAAAAGTGAATATTTTAAAAACCTGTTTCTATCCTAAATATCCCTTGATTTCTAATTTCCAACCCAATTTGAATCACTCCATTTGGATTTGAAACAAAATAGTTATAACCAAAATATTGACAGGACGTCTAGTAGGCAACTCAGGAACAGAGTTAGGAAAACAAGTTTTTGGAGGCCTAAATGAATACATATTTAAAATCTGCTTCTATAATAAGTATTCCTTGATTTACAATTTCCAACTTAATTTGAATCACTCCATTTGGATTTGAAACGAAAAAGTTAGAACCAAAACATTGACAGGGCGTCTAGTAGGCAGCTCAGGAACAGAGTTGGGACAACGCGTTTTTGGAGGCTTAAATGACTATATTTTTAAAACCTGTTTCAATGGTATATTTCTCTATGAATATAGTTTAAAATTAAATTTGAATCACTCAATTTTGATATCGTATGAGGAAAATATGACCCAAATACTGACTATCTATCCTAAATCAGCACTTTTAAAACTTTGTTTTTCTAATTGTTCATTAAAGTATTTGACCCATAAATTATTATTTTATTCAAAAACTATTTCTATTGGAGATAAATAAATTAATATACTTTCATTTCCAATTTTAATCAGCTTAATCCATCATCAAATGAAAAATTTATGCTTGAAATATCAACTGTTGTTCGAAGTTGGAAAATCGAAAATGACTCTATTATGCAGGTTGTTATAAGAAAATTTAACACACCATTACATGGAATTTTTAAAACATGTTTCTATTGGAGATAAATAAATTAATATACTTTTCATTTATTTTAATCAGCTTAATCCATCATCAAATGAAAAATTTATGTGAAATATCAATTGTTGTTGTGGAAAATCGAAAATGACTCTATTAAAGCGAGGTTGTTTAAGAAAAATTAACTTATACCATTACATGGAATTTTCAAAACCTGTTGCTATTGGAAATACATCTCCCTGAATTCACTTTCATTTGGCCTTGGAATCACTCAAATCGGACTAAAAAAATAGTTTATGGTTAAACCATTGCCGATTAGTATGGTCGACCACTGCTCTCACGCAGGTGACAAATAAAATTTGTTTTATTTTTCTATGGATTTGTTGCAGAGTAGCTAATTATTTTTTTTTGCATAGTTCTTGGATTAGGGGAGCCCGGTCACCTCTCTTTCTCCATGATTTAATGTTTTCTTGCATGTAGACACTCATTTTTTACAGGTCTTGGGAGAATAAAGAAGGTCAATTTATGGACGAGCGATTCTTGAAATAAATTTTAATGAAACAAGGGAATTTCATCCAATTCATTACCTAACAGATTCATAACAGAAAAAATGAAGAATTGATTCTCGTTCAAATATTCATGTCACTACTGCCAAAATATTTTTCCAAGAGATCATTTCTTTTTCCATTGATAGATTGATATTCCCTTAGGAAATAACATGATAGTTGTTGTAACTTAAATTATTTATTTATATATTGTTTTTAAATAAAGTGTTGTGTCTTTTCTGATTTATCTTATGTTTTTGTGTTTTAGGTATTGATTCCTTCAAATTGCAGTTTCCTCTCTATTGGCGATTAAACAATGAGGACCCCACCATGCAAGTTTCAATTACAGAAGACAATTCTTCGGCAGCTTCATTTCTGTAAAAATTTATTTCTTTTAAAACTGTAAATATGATTGTTTTATGTGTTTTTCTCTGATTGTTTGCTATTGTAAATATGATTGCTTTTCTCTATTTTTTCTATAAATATGATTTATTTCATTTGTTTTTCTGTAAATACAATTGTTTTTTCCTGTTTTTTCTCTATTGATTTTTTTTTATGGTTGTCTTTCTGTTGTTTAGAGAAGTAGGGATGATTGCTTGTCAGTGTTTTTCCTCTCCCTATTTTTCTTTGTTGTTCCCTACAGGAAACAGGTGTTGTTCTGTATAAGGAACAACACTTTTTCATGTGCATATTCTTTGTTGTTCCCTACAGGGAACAACACTTTTTCATGTGCATTTATTTGTTGTTCCCTACAGGGAACAACTGTTGTTCCCTATAAGGAACAACACTTTTTTGTGTGTATTTTCTTTTGTTGTTCCCTACAAGGAAGAGCTGTTGTTCCCTATAAGGAACATAACTTTTTCGTGTGTATTTTATTTTTTTGTTCCCTATAGAGAACATCACTTTTTCGTGTGCATTTTCTTTGCTGTTCCCTACAGGGAACAACTATTTTTCCCTATAAGGAACAACACTTTTTCGTGTGTATTTTCTTTTTTTGTTCTCTATAGGGAACAACACTTTTTCATGTGCATTTTCCTTGCTGTTCCCTACAGAGAACAACTATTGTTTCCTATAAATAACAACACTTTTTCCTGTGTATTTTCTTTTTTTGTTCCATACAGGGAACAACTGTTGTTCCCTATAAGGAACAACACTTTTTCATGTGTATTTTCTTTTGTTGTTCCTTATAGAGAACAATACCTTTTCGTGTGCATTTTCTTTGTTGTTCCCTACAGGGAACATCTGTTGTTCCCTATAATGAACAACACTTTTTCGTGTGCATTTTCTTTGTTGTTCCCTACAGGGAACAACTGTTGTTCCCTATAAGGAAAAACACTTTTTCGTATGTATTTTCTTTTGCTTTTCCCTATAAGGAACATCACTTTTTCGTGTGTATTTTCTTTTGTTGTTCCCTATAGGGAACATCACTTTTTCGTGTACATTTTCTTTATTGTTCCCTACAGGGAACAACTATTGTTCCCTATAAGGAACAACACTTTTTCGTGTATATTTTCTTTTGTTGTTCCCTATAGGGAACAACACTTTTTCATGTGCATTTTTTTTGTTTTTCCCTACAGGGAACAACTGTTGTTCCTTATAAGGAACAACACTTTTTCGTGTATATTTTCTTTTGTTGTTCCCTATAGGAAATAACACTTTTTTGTGTGCATTTTGTTTGTTGTTCCCTACAGGGAACAGTTGTTGTTCCCTATAAGGAACAACACTTTTTCGGGTGTATTTTCTTTTGTTGTTCCCAATAGGGAACAACACTTTTTCATGTTTGTTTTATTTTGTTGTTCCCTACAGAGAATACCTTTTGTTCCTTCAAAGGAACAACATTTTGTGAGTATTTTTTATAACAACACTTTTGTACGATCATTCCTAGCCATCCCAGCCCATTTCTCTGATTCCCTTGCATGGCATGAAGTACAATACTTTTATGAGGACAAGAATTATCGAGTATATTGAGGAAGGTGAATACCCTTAACGTTATTATCTTTAACAGGACAACTTCCAGATGAGACATTATTTTTTAAGAAAAGGGACATAGTTATTAATATACTACTTTACTGCATTATTTTCTGTTGTACATGATACTGATTGATCATCTTAATACCATGTTGGTTCCACCATTCCTGGTTATAATCTTCTTTGTCTGTAATAAATGAGATTATGGGTATAATTTTTTTTTCTATTGACATGGTCAACTTCTTCCACCATCCCTACTCATAAGGAGTACTAAGCCTCCCTCTTTTTATTATAAAATTGTGTAATCACAGCAAAAAAAAAAATTGCAGATGGAGGATAGGGGGTCTCATTACGAGCTAGCTTACCATGTTTATAAGGTTATAATGAAGTGACATTCCCATTATTCCCACCACACGAGGGTTATGATCCATTGGATAACCAAAATATCCTTGGAACAGGAAGTCTCATCATGAGCTGGCCTGATCATTTTTTCTACATCCCAGTGAATGGTAGTGTGGTTATCTGGTTACCACGCCATCACACTGATCTCTTTTGTAGAACAGCACTGGCACTCTCCATTTATAAATTGCGGATCCTGGCTCATACGGGTTAAAAAGAGACCCTGCCAAGGCTATGGACCCTTGCTGGTAGCAGAGGCTCTGCTTATGGTGTATTGAAGTTATATCTTATCGTCAGTGTACTATAATACCCTTTTCTTATTCTTTTTTTTTATCGGAGAAGTTATTTCCTTAATTTTTCCCTGTTTTGAACCTTTACGCATGAGAAATTATTTTTCGATCAATCGCATCATTTTCAACAACGAATACTGTCAGAAAAGCATCCTTTTGGCATATTGTTGTCCTTTTCTTTTTCGCATAACTTATCATCGATCCAAAACATCCTACCTCTTATTCATAACTATCTTTGCACACTCTACTCTCATTATAACCATACCTCTTGCCATCCTATCAATGATATGTGTACTCTGCTTCATTTATTGTTGTATTGATCATTCCCTTGCCTTGTCGTCAACACAACACGTTTCATATGCTTTATGGTCATGGAATCCATTTTCTAATTGGAGGGGGGAATGTATGCATTATGGGATAACATGTGATATAATTACTGAAATCTGCTATAACTTGATGATTTGACAAAATATTAGTATTGCATTTATACAAAAAAAAATTTTGATTAAAATTTTTGCATGCATCTTATCTGTTGCTATTCAAAACTAAAACTCTGGATTCAAGAAATTTGCATGAAAAATAGTGACTTGTTACGAGAATTAGGGGAATTTTGAGGTCTAAAATGGGCCTCCTAAGGAAATTATAAAATAATAATGGAAATAATAAAATAAGATTCGATTACATCATCAAATTTTAGCGGGAAAAAATAAAAAACTACTTTTTAAAATCGTATTTTCAACTTATTTCCCAAATTTTTTACTCAAATTTCGAGCGGGAGTACTTGTTGGATGCAAAATTTAATTCCGCATCCAATCAGTACCCATGTTACATACTTTCGATGGATTTTTCTCCACGAAAAGTGAGAAATACATGAAAATGTGATTGTAATCATGTGTTTTCATGTATTTCTCATTTTTCGTGTAGCAGGATCCATCGAAAGTATGGAACATGGGTAATCCTTGGATGAGGAGTTAAATTTTGCATCCAATGAATACTCCCACTTGAAATTTGAGTAAAAACCTTGGGAGATAAGTTGAAAATACGAGTTGAAAAAATAATTTTATTATTTTATTATTTTTGAATCATTGTACCATTTTACTTAAAAAATGGTGAATCACCTCTCATGGTTGACATCATCATCTTGAATATTATTGGTTCTTATAAAGTTTATTTTGTTTGTACATTTTTCTTAGGAGGCCCATTTTAGACCTCAAAATTCCCCTAATGAGAACAACAAGTATGGGGGGAATTCTATTCGCAGCAAGGGCACACTATTGCCCCTAACAATAGAGGCTTGTGCAACTTGTGAAAGTGCACGATTGTTCAGACATAATGTGCTTACATGACATCCACATTTTGCATCAATTTTAATATCCGCTCAGCCTACATCAGCTTCAACAAATGCCAGTCCATACATGTCATTCCACATTTTTTTCGGAGGTAAAACTTGAGGTAAAATAGCATAATTTCCTAATTTATTACGAATTTAGGAGAATTTCATGGAAAATACATTGAGCATTATTTATCATCATTCATTCCACATCTTTACCACTTCCATTCTTCAAAGAAAAAATCTTTCAGTTTGGGGGAGTGTTCCTTTCATTTATTTATTTATTATGACCCTCTTATTCATTCTCAACACCTCCCTTCTTCCATGTTGTTTTACACCAAGCATAGATTTCAACAGATTGTAGAAACCACCTCTATTTGTTTTCTAGCATTGCATGAGGGCATGATAATTCTTTAGTTTGGGGGAGGCATTTCTACACATGATGGATGTTTTTTACTTTCTTTCTCATTTAAGACATACAATTTCATTTTTTTACAGTGCAGAAATTGATTTTCATATATCTTTAAAACTATGAACTGAATTCTTGTGATTTCTGGATAACAAAGAGGCATCATTAAAATACACAATCCTAGATAATTTCACGCTAAATTAGTTCATAAAATTTTGAAAATCATGCACTATCACCTACAGCCATTTTGTTTATATCTCATGATCCGTGCATCAAAACGATCTGATTTTTGGAAATCTAGTTTTTGAGAAAATGGTTAATGAATTTTGTTGTTACTTATATCATATTCTGTAGCAACTTCATATAAATATAGTTGAACGTCAAATGTAAAAATTGTTACGCCTTCATCAAGATTTCTAAAATTTAATATTCATTATTTGAGGAAGAATTCATTTGTTCAATTCATTTCATGAGTCAGATGAACAATTTATGCATTATTACCTAATAATAATTAAGAGCTGGGCCCATGAGGACATGCAATGTATTCAGTTTGGGGGTATGTTGGGTTGCTAGTTTTTCGTTATTATTATCGCATTTTAACACCCATTTCTACCATTTCAACCATTCTTTATCACATCATTTATCATGGTTTATCATATAATTCCATTTTATAATTATTTATGCTCTTATGGATAAATATTATTTATTCTCCTTTATTTTTAATAAATTGATTATTATTATGCATGATTTTATCAATGATGGTTTATTAATAATTTTTTTGTAACATCACTCACCATTTTAGCCTCCAAGATATTTTCCAAATTGCAGATTTGATCTCTAATTCATCATTAAATATTCCAACTTAGAAATTTGCTGGAATAAGAAGTGACAGTTTTCTATTGGACGTTTTGGGCAAATGGAAAAGAATATAGAAAATCTAAAACATGGGATGTGTCCAGAACGGACCGAATTAACTTTAACAAAGTTCAGTTTGCCCAAATTCGGTTCGTATTAAGAGAAACAGAAGGTTCTTTGAAGAAAATTTTCTCAGATTCGCTATTGCGGCCGTTTTCCAAATTATCTCAGTTGCAATACCAAATTCAACTTGTTCCTGTGGAATGATTAATGGAAATATATTTTCCTGTTGATCAACTTGTTGGGAAAAATCCAATTTTGTTATGAGGGACTGCATTTAATATTTACTCTTCACCCTTTCTGATTATAAAAGGAAACGATTGTAGGAAGAAAGGGAAATCTCTGTTATTTTCCAAATTGTAAGCTTAATTGCAGACTACGTCGTTGGAGAACGCAATTTATTGTAATGTTACTCATGTTCGATGATTAATATTTAATTGAAGTTGTTGTTCTCTCACATTGTCTGAATTAACTTAGCAGTGCTCACTGGCGACTATGGGCCCCGCCTCTGGTGGATTAAATTGCTTCTCTGTATTATATTTTTCTGATTTCAGCAAGTTTGATTAATTTGTTAATTTTTACATCTTATGCGCTTTTCACTATTTTCATGAATTGAAGGAATATCTTTGCTTTATGTGATTTGCAACCCTATCATTTGATTCAGTTTACATTCATTGCAGATTACTTTACTTAGATAATTATTCGGATTGATTTAATCATCTGTAAGAGTTTGGTTATTGCTATTGAACTCTCATATTGATATCATTTCCATTTGGATTTCTTTGTATAGATTGAGTATGATTTGGATTGAATCAGCTAAGAAGAGATGAGTTATCACTATTGTGCTCTTGGCTTATGCTATTGTTAATTAAAATTGCTTATGTGAGATTTAATTATGATTTTAGTAGAGGTTTGAGTCTTGAATCTTAGATGTATTATTTCCTTTAAAATTTACAACTTGAGATTTATGATTGCATTTATATTCAACGATTGGTTTTATCATTACTCTCTAGGGTTGTAGCTTTCACATATTGTATACACTCTTGAAACAAAAATACTTACCCTGGTTGATAATTAATGTGAGGAAATTAGGAGTTTTAAAAGACTCCTTTAGCAACCAACATGTTGTAGAATGGGGCCTATGAGCTCATTGATTATGAAGGTCATCCTCTAGAACAACCCAAAAATGGGTTGTATCTCAAAAAATATAATGCACGAGTCATTCATGCATGATTTGTGTACATAGGTTTTGTTTTCATTTTTTTGCATGTTTTGGTTTGGTGTGCTTTGCGAGCATTTTTCCTGCTTATTGGTTCTTTCTTATTGTGCATATGTCTATTACCCCTTATGTCGATTTCGCGGATGGTGCTTTCCACAGTACCAAGAATTTGTCTTCAGCAGCCTGGGTAATTTATGATCTTACTGGCGAGTTGATAGATCTGCAAGGTATATGTCTAGGACGGACTACAAACAATGTCGCTGAGTATAGTGTTGTCCTTGAACTATTAACCGAGACAATCAACCTTGGCATACATGCATTTCTTGTAAATCTAGATTCACAGCTTGTCATTCTTCATCTCAATGGTCATTATTCGGTCAGAAACCCGTAAATTATGATATTATCTTTATGTGTTCGTTTGCTGGAAAGACATTTTGATTTTATTACATATCAACATATTCCTAGATGAATGAATGCATTAACTGATACAATGGCTAACATTGTATTAGATAGAAATTTGCGCAATTTGTAAAATCGTCATCATATGTAAAAGATCCATGTAAGAAAATAGATGTATATATATATATATATATATATATATATATATATATATATATACATATACATATACATATACATACATATACATATATATATCGAATGTTTGCATTAGTGTGCATCATAAATTCAAAAAATGTGTGTTTCTGTTACATCTTGAGACATCATGTCTCTCAAAATATGCAGATATAAAACCTAGGTGTCTAATCGGCGTGATGCTCATGGTAGCATGTCACTGCCCATATGAGCCACCTCAGAAAGCAGTGAATTCGGCTTCGCACCCCTATGGTATGTCTCTGGTAGGCACGAGG
Organism: Pinus albicaulis; assembly: GCA_034641835.2. Classification (NCBI taxonomy): domain Eukaryota; kingdom Viridiplantae; phylum Streptophyta; class Pinopsida; order Pinales; family Pinaceae; genus Pinus; species Pinus albicaulis. Next base: position 1,064,696,608 of record CM076579.1, read on the forward strand.
AGTATCGTCGAATCATGCATAGTCTTAGACTTCGCATGTGATTCCCTCCAAGTTGTGCACGATCTCCTCCTCCTCGCCTCCCTCACCATGAGGGTCAAATCGCGAGGGATTCTTCTCACTATCAGAGACATGCCTGCGGGTCTCTCTAGGCCAACATCTGCAAGCACATGGGTTTAACATCAGAACATACATAATTTTAAAAAAATCATAACACTCATGAAAATTAAAAATGAATCTTACCCAAATCTTCATCCCAATCCTCTCCCCTTGGGAGTGGGAGGTCTGGATCACCAGTAAAATCTGTACCAAAGTAGGGCCAGTCCTCCACGACAATAAACTTTCAGCGGAGCCAATCAAAGAACTCTAGTCTTCAGGACATCTGTTGACCACCTCCTACCCTTGGCATTAGAGCTTCCCATCGGGCCATCCGTAGTTCCCTCACTAGTGGTGTCGGGACTATGACCTCCTGATGCTGAAATATTGGTAGTCGTTCCAGGAAAAACGATACCAGGATAGTTCCATAACCAAATTGCTTCAATTTGGTCTTCTTGCACTTTTTCAGTTGGCGTTTTATGTTGATTGTCATGGCCTCTGCCCAGTTGTAGATGGTCGGTGTCAAGCAGTCTACAACAAGACGCAGTTGTGTCTTTGTTGCTTCGTGCGTTGCTTGCGATCCCGCAGCACGTGTGATGGTATGTAGCACTAATTTTAGTGTCAAGTCATGGATAGTCTGGATATCGACTTTCCCACTTCCTGATCCCTTCCATGCCCCTGGACATATCCTGTTAATCACCATGGACAGGTTCTCCATGCAAGGCCGAGTTCTAGTTAGGATTTGTACTGCTCCCCTCCACGATAATCCTGTTATGAAGTAGACATCAGAAACATCAATCTCGAGTTCCTGATCTTGAAGGATGAACTTTTCCTGATTCTCATCCCATATGCTGATCAAATACTATAGCAGCTCCGATTGAGCTCAGAGACATGGTTTCAAGAAGAACTTCTTCAGTCCACAGTCTTTGAGAGCTTCCATGCATCTCTCATTTCCTATGGCAAGCTCATCTTCTTCGTTGTGTTCCCGTTCTTTCCATTCGATTACCATTCTACCACTTTATACCTGCGAACATGTTCATATGGATGGTATTAGATGATTTAGAAGCTTGGATTTGTGCAAAATTGGGCCCTTGTTGTAAAGAAATACAACTCCCCCATTTTTCAAATTTAAATGAAAAATGGGGACCCTTTTAAACAATTACTTCATAGCACTACTATTGAATTTGAAAATGAGGAAAGAGCTAAATGGGTTCAATTTGTTCTTATTGATCTATATTAATTCGTTTTGACTTCATTTGGATTAAGTCATTGTGAAATGCACTTATTTGAAGGCTTTTTATTTTTTTATTTGTTTGATTTTAGAGATCCTTCATTTTCCAACTCCCTTATTGGTGTTTTCAAAGAATTCTTGACTTCTTGAAATTTTACCACTTGCTTCATGGTTTTGTCATGTTTTTGCACTTCCTTGTTGCCTTTCGCATTCATGGAAACATTTTTCATATTGGTCAATTGAAGACAAAGGAAAACCTTTGGTTATCACATCACCTCGCACTAGTTGGCATCTCTTCCACATGAATTAACACATCATTTTGCATTCCACATTAATTGTTTATCTCCTTCACCTGGTTTAACATATCCATTAATAAAAGAGTAAATCATTAATTTGTCATTTTATCCATTTTTATACATAAATAAATATAATTTCATAACATTAATAATTTGTAAAAAATATTAGATTAATTATAATTTTTCTTTATTTAAAACATCAAAATCTAAAAATTAAAAATTAAAAAACATTTTATTTTTAATTTGAATATTGTAAATATTAAATTGTATATATTAAATTCTTTAAAGAATAAACAAATAAAATAAAACCCAAAAAGACTAAACATAAAACTAAAAAAAAAACTTTAAAAATACAAAATAAATCATGTATTAAAAAATATCAAACATGAAACTATCATATAATAAAGTGGGTTAATACTTTAAAAATAAAGTCATTGTATAAAAAACATCGAACCTAACATACAAACACATTACTGTAAAAGTTCGGTGGTTAATACATTTGATATAAAACTTTGTTAAAAAAACCCATCTCATATTTAATTTTTATATAAACATTTCAAAGTCCACATATTATATATAAACCCATTTTATATTACACATTACGTGCATTGGCATATGAACCATAATATAACCAAACAGTGGTAAACATACTACAAAGGTTCGTATTAATATCACGTTGGCATTGGTATTCACGCGGAGGAGCATCAAATGGTAGGTCTGACACCTATGTGGCATATTAAAATCTCATCACATTATTATAACGTGTTATTTGCATGTGATAGGTTTGAAAACCAAATCGAATTTTGTTAGCCACCAGCTATGACTGCAGGACCACGGAGGAGATTACACGCCGCAACAAATAAAACAAAATCTGGCAGCCCTTTCAATGCGTGCGGTAATGCTGATCGCCGGAGGGTTTAATAATATCCAAAATTTTATTTTTGGGTTTTGATAATTAATTCCAGCCATTGACCTTTGCACTAAAACATACACCACATGTCAACGCAACTATTGCATATTACAGGTTATAAAATCACGTCGGATTTGTTTTGATCACCAAAATATCTAAGTTGTCCACCAACTAAGATCACATAGCATCGAAATTTATTGATATAAATCTCCAGATATAACTCCATATCACGTAAATCAAGCAATTTCAGACACATTCCTTATCACACCGAGATCTAAATAAATAAATAAAAACAATATCTTGCTAAGATTTCTTTTGGCCGAATAAAAATGATTAACTGTTTGTATTGCAGGAATATGAGGCATGATAACTTTATAGAGACAAATCGAATTTGTATTCTTTCCTTTATTCACTCATTTCTGTTGGCATTTTGTCCATTGAATACACGAAAAACAACATCTTGTTGACAGTTCTTTGACCAAATAACAAGGATTTAATTGTTTGTGTTGCAGGAACGAAGCACGATAACTTCACGAAGAAAATCGAATTCGTATGATTTCCATTATTCGCTCGGTTCTGTTGACATTTTTACTCTCTTCTCAGAATGGATAACTCATAACTACTCGCAATTGGCTATTGGTTATTGAAGATAGAGAAGGCAAGATTTTGAGCATGAAATCAAGGATATCAAACAAACTCAAAGGCCTATTAAAGAAGCAGAAATAGACATGAACAGGGGGGATTTTTTTTTTTTAATCAGTTTTTCAACGGTTTGAAGAAGACTTTGTAGGATTTGAAGAAGAAGGGGTCACAATCCAGCATAGGGGATTATTTGCTATCATTTGATCTGCACTTTTGGCATTTCTGTTTTGTGTAGAGAAGATGATTGCAAAGATTGTAATAGAGTTTTTTGGCCTTTGTAATATTGCTTAGCATTTCTGCATATAATAAAACATAGATCTCAAATACGTAATAACTGCACATTTTGTAAGCAAAGCTTTGGCATTATTTTGAATTTCCATTCATGAGTATTTCTACCTGAACGCTGAATTTTTATTTGTGTCTAAGTTTCGTAAATTGATTTTGATTTCTACTCTAAAATATATTTTTATTGATACTTAACATTTCTGTTGGTTCAATTTTAATATGATTTAAAGCTTTGCAAGAGCTATCTCCAAGAGGTAGAACAAGATCGGATCAATATCGAATTCACTGAAATATATTTGCGATTAAATAATAATTTCTTATATTTAATTCGTAAATGTATTTTACTTTTATCCCATTAATTAATATGAATTTCCTCTTTTAATTAATGGAAATTACATAGTGAATTCAATCATAAAACCAGTCTTTTACCCTATTTTATTTAGAACAAATTCACTGAAATATATTTGCGATTAGATAATAATTTCTTATATTTAATTCGCAAATATACTTTGCTTTTATCCCATTAATTAATATGAATTTCTTCTTTTAATTAATGGAAATTATATAGTGAATTTAATCATTAACCCGTCTTTCTTCTGTTTTTATTTAATTTGCTCTTGGATTAAGAGAGGGCTATCCCATCTTAGTCCGAGATAGGATTTTTGTCTTAGATTTAATTTTGTATCTGTAAATGAAATCTACATAAAAGGAAAACATTTTTTGTTCTTAGTGACACAATTCAGCTCTTATATTAATTCTTTATGATTAATTTTAATCTTCATCTAAAACATTTAAAAAATCAATCATAAAGACCAATGTAATATAATGTATAATAGTCCATTTATTTTTAACATTAGAATTCATATTTTCTTCGTTCTTTTTAGAGTTAGCTTTAGCATACTAATTACTAATTCATTTTTAATATTTACTTTTCATAATAAAAATAACATTATTTAATTCATTTTATAGGTTATCATTGGTTTCTTAAAGTTAGCTTTTAGCATATTAATTATTAATTAATATTTAACATTTAATAATAGTCTAATATAATTAGAATTATAATAGTGCATTTAACTAGATCCTAATAAATGTTTTCCTTATAATAATAATAACATCACTTAGTTTAATTAACATTTATTTTATATCTTATCATAGATATATTATAAACTAGATCAAATATTTAGTTTTATTGTTAGAACTATAATATTAGTATAGTAATATTATTATAATTTAGCATTAGTATAGTTTAAGGTATATTTATTTATATAGTATAGTCAGTTAATTAACATAATAACATAAGATATATTAGTTTAGATTTAATATATGAGATGAATAGGAATACTTTAATACTTAACATAAAGACTTTAACAATAGTGTAGCATTAACAGTGTGTTATTTTAGCATTTAGGATTTACAATTAACAGTGATTTAATAATATAAAATCAGTTAGGTTAGAATAGTTAGGTTTATTGTAAGACATAACTTAGTCGTGGCTTGGTTGAGCCCCATATCAGCTTAAGGATCAACTCTCTTGCCTAATCAGCAAAGAGAGTTGATCTGATATCTATTCTCCGTTAATGAATGAAAGTTATATTTTAAGTAATCGAAGTTTGGGAAAAGGTAACTGGACCTAATTTAACCAGTCGGAGCCACTACTCCAAATGGAAAAGGAGTTGTTTTAAGCTCTGGACCAAGTGGTTATTCCCCAGTGTTGTAGCAACGTTTTTGGAGGCTTCAACAACTCTTAAATTGCATTTTTAAAAGAAAACATGGTCTGCGTGGTTGGTGCGCCCCAGTTCAAAAAAATGGGCGATCGTTGCGAGTCCGTGCTCAAAAATCGTGACAACCACCGTGCCCTAAAATTTACATTTTTCTCCTCAGAAATCAAAATTAAAGGTTGCAGGCAATAAAAGAGGACTTAAAATGAAGGGAAGGATGTCGGCTCTTACCTAGAACTAATGGATTTGAGATTGGTCTGCTGGTTCGTCCACAATCATCGTCACAAAATCATAGTGTAAAATGGGTAACTATTGCTCCACAAGAGGTAAAAAGTGAAAAAGTAATTATTTTTGCCATTTTTGGCATTTTATAACTTTTCACAACCCTAATTATGTTTTAAGAGATATTTTTCAATTATTTTATTATATTATTTCGAGAAATGAGTTTTACACGTATCTGTTATGCAGTGATAGGTTTTCACGCGATAGTGATGAAGTAACGAGCTATATTTTATACTTTTTTAGACATGGTAAAAACACAAAAAAGTCACTACTGGAGTCATCTTTCAGCTCTTTTCTGACTCTCTAAAATTGGATTGTCGAGATTCTTGTCGTTTTGAACTTGTTAAATGGCTGTGAAACGATATCTACCCAGTATACGTTTACGTCTTTTTCGTGTTGGGATGGATTATTTACGAAAAAGGAATACCTTAGCCTATCGTGACTAAGAGGTTCTTTCAGATATTGTTTTCTAAATTTTCGGATCTAAGAGACTATTTACGAAAAGGGCCATGCTGGATTTTTCTTTTCTGCCTTCTTTTAAAACTCTCTAAACATGAAAAGATGCTGAGTTTTCCCTTTGTCAGACTTGTTAAACCCTGATGACATCGGACTTCGTCACCATGAAGTTACTCGAGTTCCTCCTTCTTAGGGCTCATAAAATGTACTAGGTTGGATTTGTCCGAAGGGAAAACTTACATTGCAAGCATATGTTATCCCCATCAAGCTTGTTATAAAAAATAATTGGGGTACTCACCAGAAATGGTGGGGGGAAATGGAACCGATTTTTAGTTATGTTGGCAGTATATCACTCTTGAACATGGCACTTGTCTGCATTCGTGTTAGGTTGGGGACATCTCATTTCGTCATTTTTTCCTCCATGGGTTTGGGTAATCTCTTTCGACCTCTCATTTTCTCTTTTCCACATCATCATGACCTCAGATCCCTTGATGTCAAATTCTGCCAAATCCAGTTTCGTGTCACCGATATGTTCAAGAGAAGTTTGCCTCTGCAGTTTTCAACCTCCCTCTGATTCTCTGTTGGTCCTGATTCACTATCATCATGTTCCTATGTCTCGTGTCGATGATGTGGGAAACATTATGGCCCTCCTTCAACCAAGTCACTTCCTGTAGACTTCAGTTCATTATCCAGGAATCTGATATAGAGTCTCCCTTCCAGTACCTAGGAGCCTGCATGCCTCAATATCAGGTTCTTCGCATTCGACGCAAGGTCCACATCATTGACCTTCAATCAAGTGATTCTGTGGGTGTTTGACGTCAGATCATTGTTCACATTCTATGGATTGTACCTTTTGTACCTTAAGGGCCATTGCCATTATTTGTGATTTCTCTCGCGTTTGTTAACAACTTTCATCATTGGCTGGTAATTAGACGATTTTCTTGCATGTTCGACTTCAGCTCATATATTTGCATGCTTGAATTTGTACTTGTTCGGGTCGAGATGGAGTGCAAGAGCCTGGTTTTCTTCTGATAAAATATAGACTGTGGGTTCTTATGGATTATCATGACTTATTGCATGACTCTTTTGATGGGATGGTTGTGACCATACCTACGTCTATTTGTTGATCCTTACTACTAGATGGCTGCATCCATATCTCGGATCTCAGTTTTTATGTACTCTATTATGGATGGATGTGCCCATACCACATGTTCATGTGGGATATGGGTGTATTAATTGTGGTTTTCAACGGTGTTTGGTTTGAATATGTTCTCATAAAACATTTCTCCCTCTCTCCCTTGGACCTCAATACTTTGAGGCATATAATACATCATTTGTCTTGTCCTTGCAATCCCATCTCCACATTGGAGGGTCATTACTGTGAAGCTAACAAGTTTCAATATATAAATACCATCATTGTATCCCTTCCATGAGAAAATATTCACATGTAGTATGTTCCTAAAAGTAGAGCTTCAGAAACCCCTGTTTTTGCCTTGGCGCGAGTAGTTAGTTCTGCCCTCGCACCAATGAGGAAGATTAACATTGGGCCCCGTGTCAGTTGGCGTTCTGTCCCAGTTAGCCACCCGCGCCGAGTTGTTTATGGAATGTTTTTTAAAAATAGAGGCGGAGATTCCACTCTAAAAAATTTGAGGATGAGTCATTGGGAGTGGTTGGACTGAATAACCACAGACTCCCTCCTTTGGTTTATGGTTTCCACCTCTTGTGGGAACCTCCTAAAGGAGAGGCCTCCCTTCCACCTTTGTAGGGATCCTAACCTCCTCCTTTTCCTCTATAAAAATAGCTATCTCTCCTTGCATAAGCTAGTTGAACATGGAGAACTGAGTATAATATAGCTGAATTGTTGAAGAGATATAACAAGAAGAAAATTCGTTGAGAGAACTTAAGTCCATGCCCTCATCCCGTCCGAATCCCATAACGAGTATCTGAGATGCGCTTTGGCTGAACCCCGCTGGAGGAAAATGCGATGTCAAAGCTTTGGTTGTAACTCTTCCTTCTATCAATACATATACGTGACTATTGTTTGGTTCCCATTTTGTGTTATGTCATTTGTTTAATGAAATATGCTTAGCCCTCTTTGACTGGCTAGTAGTTATGAATGAAGTTATTATGTTGTATGTTGTTCTTGTTTGCTGATCTATGTGCAAGTATCTTAGCATGATTGTAGAAGGATTGTGACTTGTTGAGGCAAGAGCGAGAGGCCACCACCACTACAGTCGCGACGACAACATTGGACTCCACGTAGGTCGATCTACCATGTCCTCTTTTAATTTAGTAATTAGGAGCCTACACTCTAGCATGTCTCTTTGTTTCTATACCCACTCTAGGGCCATAGGGATCTTCTCTGTCCACAGAGAGGCTTTACCTGCATAATACTTGTCCTGACCCACCCCGACCTGCCCAAATGCTTTTCTTTGGGTGCCCTCACACGACACAACCTAACTTGACCCGCCCATATGTGTTTTCTTAGGTGCCCTCACACGACTCGACCTGACCCACATGAACGTGTTTCCTTGGCCGCCCTCACGTATATGACCCGGCCCCACCTGACCTACCCAAATGCGTTTTACTAGGTTTCCTCACACGAAACAACCCAACCTGACATGACCAGGCCCGACCTGCCTGAACGTGTTTCCTTGAGCAGCCTCACACGACACAACAGGACCCGAACCAACACGACATAGGCGGTCACAACTTAGAATTTTTAATATGACCACCCTCACACGACCCGACCCCACCCAACCCCACCCGACTCCCAACTTAGCTTAGGGGTTAGGAGGTTTAGTCGCAATTAGGGGTTAGGTGAATAATGAGTTAGTGGTTAAGGGACTAGGGATTAGGGGGTTAAATGGGTTAGGGGTCATGAATTAGGGTTTAAGGGGTTAGGGTTGGGGTTAAGGGTTTAGAGGTTTAAGGTTTATGGGGTTAAATGGGTTAGGGGTTTAGAGGTTTAGGGGGTTATGAGATTTAGTAGTTAAGGATTTTAGGGGTTATGTTTTAGGGTTTTACAGGGTTAAATGGGTTAGGGGTCGAGAATTAGAATTTAAGGGGTAATTAGAAGTTAACCCAACCCAACCTCCCCGAACGCATTTCCCTGGGTGCTCCTATTGAATAATGGCTTCAATTCACTCAATATCCTGCATGACCAACTTAGGGATAACCTATTAATGACAAGTAAAATAATATCTTGCTTGCATGTGGGCCTCAACTAAGAGGTTGAAGCTAAAATGTTTGCATGGAGTGGTAACAGAGGGGTGACCTCTACTTCTTACTCGGCGAGGGGTGGTCTGTCTTCCACAAGTCATGATGTATCGAAGAAGCCTACTAGGGGAAGGGAAGGTGTTTGGATGGGTAAGAGGATGAGGATATCCTAGTTGATTTAACATAAATTTTGAGGGGCGATGAAGAGGAAGTCAAAGATGGGGATGAATTTTGCATTAGGGAAACTAGAAATAGGCAAGATAGGAGAGGAAATTGGGATGTGAAGCTTGCAAAAATACTGAAGGGATGACATGCATGAATATAGGAGAGGGTAATAGAAAGGTTGAGAAAAAGGCCAGAGATGGGGAGCTATTGAAAATGGCTAGAAGGCCAAGTCATTAAGATCAAGAGGCCTTCGTTGAGAAGCTGAATCACCAAGTTTACAACGCAGATTGCAGCCTACACTGAATGATATGCTCTAGATAAAAGGGATGTTGATCTTGTTAGTGTCGAATCTACCTCAGGCTGAAATGAGATAAAACTCAAGGCTACATCAAACCACGCTTAGCCTCGTAGCTAGCCCTACGAGGGAAGGAGAGGGCTCTCTCCGTCAATCTCGATAAAATGAGCAATAGGATGCGAGATGACTTACAATAGGAACTGATTTTAGGCTAGTAAAGAGATAGGTATGTTTGATTTTTTGGTTTTTGGGTTTTCGCTGGAGAAATGGGAAAACAAATTTTGGGTCTGGGGATAAGGTCAGACTTTTGCAGATTTCGAGTTGGGGCGAGGTAGGTGATTGTCTTGATGCTTTTGATTTGGATATACGGACAGATTAGACCGACGAGGAGCTGAAGAGGGCAAAGAAGAACTTGGATCCTCTCCAAACAGTTGAAAAACATATAGAACTAACTGAATTCAAAGGCAGAGCACTGTAAACAATGGATTCAACCTCATTTACTCATTCAATTTAGTTCAGAAGCATATGAAAGGATGGCATACATTAAACATGAAGAAACTTACAGTAAACAAAGAGAAAACACCATCAAGAACAGAACACCACAAGGATCCCAGCAAGTGCCGCAAAACCTCTGATCTTTCCTTAGCCAAAATATGAAAAAGTATGTACAATGGTATCAAAAGTCTCCCAAGAGTCCAACCTCTCCAACTTGTAGAATGCCTCAGAAATTACAATAAATAGATCACTCTAACACCTTTCCCCACCTCTAGGGGTCGAATTCCCTCTTCAGGGATCAGTTTCAACCAATTCTAATCATGGAACTACAATCTAGGTAGCTAACAACTTGCCTCTAAAAGAGTGGGAACTGATCCATTTACATGATTTTTACCCTTTTGAGAGTGAATCTTCTAGAATAGATAAAAATAAGCCAAAGTTACATGCCAAACATAAATTTACATCATAAAAACCCAAAAATTCCATCCAAAAGCAAAAATGGTCCATACTGGGCGAAAATCTGAGCTGGCAGTTGAAAATTCAGCAAAAATTTAAGTGGGTCGCATTTGAGCCGAGTGGGTCGCATTACTTTCAGCCTGAATTTGAGGTACTTCCTGGCATCCAAATTGAGCTCATGATAGCTCGTTGGAAAGCCCTGGATGTTGACTATCCAACCCAAGTAGAATTTCCCAATTTGGAGCTCATTTGACACTCCAAAACTTCTTTCTCCCAGAAGTACTTCCTGCTGGTGCAAAAGGTGGCAGCAAGGTGGTTTTCATGGTGTTTTTGAGCTCTTTGACCATCCAGAATCTAATGAAATGCTTAGGTAATGTCTGAGGATGCATAAATAACCATGAAAAATCCAAAAATGCAAAAATTTCCTCCAGCAAGTGTCCCAAAAAAAAGTGAGCATATGAGTGCGAGACCCACTTAACTGAAAAACCTGTTTTTTGACCCAAAAATTTCAAAATGACAAAATTTTCTCTGAATTTGCTCAAATTCGGAGCGGAGGTCCTCCATCATGTATCCTGCCCAGTCAACGTAGCCTCGAACAAAATCCGAAGTGGATTAGGCCTTTTCCGCCGTCTTAGTGCTTCGCGCAACCTCCTCTTCAGAATCTTCATTCTCGCTTTGCAGACATGCATGCGAGCCCAATAATGGCCTTTCATGTGACGAAGCATGTCTTTGTCTTGATTGGCCTTCGCCAACAATTTCTCCAGATGAATGTTCACATGTGTGAGTACAGCATCTCGATCAACTGGTGTCATGTCACCAGGTCTCTTTCGATTCCACTGTCGGTCCTCACGGATTCGACGCATCTCATAATATGTGAGCTCATCCTCAAGCTGTTTGTTGCGCTGCTCCAAATAGTTTATCACCCACTGAGCCTTCTGCAATTGATCTTTCAGCTTGTCATTCTCATCCCTTTGCTCCTGGATGACTTCCCTCAGTTTCGAGCTAGGAGAGCTCGCATCAACATCAATGACTGTGAAATATGTGTCCCGGCCTCCTGATGGGCCCTCATCATGCATGGGCTTCTTGCCCCTGTCCTGTATCTGTACCTGCGCTGAAGAAGAAGGCGAGACCCCTTCCACATCATGTGGAGATAATACTCGCTTTGCTGATGAAGTCGGCAAGACCCCTTCCACCTCACGTGGAGATAATACTCGCCGTGTAGCTGCAAATAAGGCCCTGTGGCCTCGCTGATATGTCAGAACCAAAGGAGCGCTGATATGCTCAACCTCAGGAATGTCCGGCTGGTGTGAAGGCTCTCCCGCATCATGAACTGTCTCGGGAGGCGGCTGTGGCACTGTGAAAAAGTCACGAGAAATGAAATCCTCCCAAGTGATGCCCTGCTCTTCCAACTGATGTAACACTATGATCTTGATCAAAGCGTAATGGTATATACTCCTGTACTGCTGCGCTGGGCTCGTCTTCTTTTGCACAAAAATCACCATCCTCTCTATGTTGCGATATATGAAGTATGGAATATTCATCATACGTACCCTTGTGAAGTGCATCAACAAACGAATATGGTACGCAAAGAGACGGGCATATCTGCCCTCACAACTAAAATACTGAATGATGAGTTTCATCGGCGGTGCAAACTCATCCCTCAAGAATCTGAATGGAAAAACTCTGCCCAAGTACCTCATATATCCAGTTTTAATGTATGGCTCATAGTGGAATTTCTCTAAATGCTGACGTTTGTTCCATTCCTCGCCCATGTTTGGTATGCCAGTGGCTTGAGCAATAGTCAAGGGTGACAAAATGAAATCAACCCCGGCAAGATTTACCCGGCCATCTTGTAAATGTAGAACAAACAGACGAGCCAATTCACGATGAAGCCGGGTTTGTGCAATCATCTCACAAAATCGGAAACATGACAAATACCGAAAACAATCCATTGCTAGTGGACATGCCTGCAACCGAGCCAAAGAAGTAGGCTCCTCTCTGCGATGATTACAACCTTTGACAAATCTATGAGACCCCCGTGGCACATTACCTTCAGTCGTGGAATCACTGCCTGACTCTTGCTCATACACTGACTCTGTCTCTGACATGGCTTTGAACAAAATATTGGCAATATGTATACTGATATAAATGCAGTGAAAACAGAGTTATAATGTATGTTTCAACACCCAACAGATATCCCCCACTGTCAAAGTACCATAAGGAAACAAACAATGATAGCAGCTCTGTTTTAGGTGGATTGAGATAAAAACACAGTCTTTGTTTTAATTGCAAGTGAAATTTGACAAATGGTAGCAGGCAGCCTTTAGAATATTGGATAAACTTTGTCAAAGGGAACAATGAATCATAAGACTGTGTTTGTCAATGGGCAGTGAACAATGAGTATAAGAACGTGTTTATCAATGGGCAATGAGACACAATATGACAATGATCACCATGAAACAAAAGCCATGACAGTGGTAAAACAATGATGATGACAACGGTGGTATAACGAGTGTAAAGGCAGTGGGGCTTTAACAATACATGCAAAGGTAGATATATCAATGATATAAGGTGGGAAAATACTCATAAAACCATCCATATATATTTAAAAACCATGAGGAACAAATCTGCCATGAATGTAGGGTTTTACTCTTCCATTCAAATGTTTAAAGTCTTCAAGATACCACCAACACATTAAAATCTACTGAGCAATAGTTTAGAACCTGTTTGAAGGCAGCTGGAGATGATTTAAATCGAAACTGGGTGCCCAACGCAACTTTTCTGAACTCTGTTAGCAAGTGGGTCGCATGCGATCAAGTGGGTCGCTTTTGCCAAGTGGGTCGCATGCGTTATAATTTACACTGGAGAAAACGCCCAGGTGGGTCGCATTTTCCAAGTGGGTCACATTTGCCCAAGTGGGTCTCACGACCTCCAAACTCTGTCAACAATTCTCCAAAACACGATTTCGGCCTCCAAACTCCAGATTTCGACTTCTATGCTGCGGATCTTTGGAAATGAACTTGTTTTCCATTTTATACATGATGAAAATATCTTTCACAATCAGATTTGATTCAAATCTATTTGATAACCCACATTACAATGTTTTTGCATTTTCACATTTGGCTTTTTAATACAATATCTCTCTTTTGGCTTTTCTGAGTTTTGAATTGATGATTTTGTTGTCTCTTGCAGGGGTATGGCTCTTTAGCTTAGGAAAAGATCAGATGTCTGCATTGAAACTTCTTCTTGATGAAATGAATACAATTTATTACAAAAAATAGAATTGAACAATTTCTAGTTCCAAAACAGAGTTTTGGACTAGAAATGTTTTTCAAATACTTATGATAAAAAATATGAAATCAAAATTTGCGGAACCATCCTCATCCTGCGGGCTTTATGACATGTATGCAAATGACTCGAAAACCCTAGACTCTAGGACTAAAGACACTTATTGACATTTAATGACCATAAATGAAATGATGATGATTTTGAGTGATTTTTGGGAAATTTTTTAAATAGCCCTGCAGGTGTAAGCATGAGGAAACATAAGACAACAGACCCCTTCATCAGTCAATGGCATGCTCCTAGCGAAATGCAACGAAGTGGAACAAGCGAGACACCTAAGAATGAATATGCAAAAAACGAAATGATCATTGACGGAGGGCTGTAAGGACCGACTCTAACATTGGCTCCAATGGGGATGGTGGCTCCATGGAGATGCCAAGAACGGCAGATCTCTGGGGGAGTCAGACAGTGCCTTTCATCCATTGGGCGATGGAGTCATTATTTCAACTGATAAAACAAAACTTTGGACATTTTTATTGACTGCAGATTTGACTAAAGACTGACTGAAATTTGACCAAAACTAACATGACCAAAACTGACATGACTTTAAAACTAAAAGACTGATTAAACTGACTTGACAATTTCAAACCAACCAACCTCCATCTCCAGAATTATAGCCTTCGCTCCGGGCCCCAGACTGAAGATGAAAGATCAGTACACACTTGCAACGAAATAAAAGTAAAATGATATATACAATGATAATGAGATCAGCAGAAGATACTTAGAAGTAATATCGCTTCAGCAACCGACCATTGATCGGTCCTCCAGGACAATCATCTCCATTCATTTCTTTGAGAAGAAATGCATTTTGACCCCGATACGCTGCAATCTTAAAAGGACCCTTCCACAGATTTTCAAATTTGCCGTGTTTTCCCTTATCCTCATTCCGAGCATCCCATTTCAAAACTACCTCATCCAACTGGAACTTATCCACTTTTTCCTTTCTGTCGTAGATCTTCTTTATGCGCTCCTGCAACTTAAAAGTATTTTGAAATACCTCCTCTCGTGTCTTCTATAAATGAATCATCTGATTAATCCTCCGCTGCATAGGATCTTCCTCACTCCCAGCCTCCTGAAGCAATTTGACCACCAGGACAGCAAGTGAAGTAGGAAAAACCATATCTATTCCGTACACCAGCTCGAAAGGAGACATGCCAATCGACTTTTTCTGACTTACTCTATCAGCCCACAACACATTCATTAATTTCTTATGCCAACCCTTTTTGTTGATTTCTAGCAATTTCTTAATGATATTCACCAAGGACTTGTTTGAAGATTCCGCCAAACCATTTCCTTGCGGGTGGTAAGCGGTCGAATGTCCCAAACTGATATTATACTTATAGCAAAATTCAACCATCCTTTTAGACTTGAAGGCCGCTGCATTATCTGTGATTATTTTGCTAGGACACCCAAAACGTGACAGAATATTATTTTCAAGAAAAGAGATAATTACCGCATCCGTGGCCTGTCGAGTGGGAATTGCTTCAATCCACTTGGTGAAGTAGTCCGTAGCTGTCAAAATCCATCTATGCTGTCCGGAAGATGCTGGATGAATTTCCCCGATAAAATCCAATCCCCACTGCTGGAATGGTGCACTAACTTCAATTGGTTTTAGAGGCAAAGGCTGTAGTTTCTGCTTCCCTTCGAAAATTTGACACTCATGACAATTTTTAATAGCCTTAAATACATCAGAAAACAAAGAAGGCCAATAATACCCTGCCCTTAGAATCTTATTTGCTGTGGTCTTCCAAAACAAATGGCCTCCGCAGTCACCTTTGTGAAAATCCTCCAAAACTTTTTGAGCTTCCTCCTCTACCAAACAATTCAACAACACACCTCCAGGGTCTTTCCAATATAATGCAGAATTCAGAATGCAGAATTTAGCAGCTCTTAACTTCAATGTTCTACTCTTATTTCTAGGCATCCCGGGCGGTGAAGACAAATTCTGAAGCACGTATAAAATGTCAGCATACCAAGGAGAAGAAACAAAAATATCAGATACCTGGACTGACGTACTTTCCTCATCTTCATCGGACATGGCAGCGATCAAATTTATGTCTAGAGAATGCAGATTTGTTTCATCCATGAGCTTGGCGAGTCCTTGTCCTTTGATCAGCTTGGTTGGTTTAATTTCCACATCGTATTCTAACAACGCAGCGATCCATTTACCCCTTCTTCCCTCTGGATCTGCCTGTACCAAAACATCTTTAACTGTTGCGTTAGGAACGTATGCTATAATGTGGGAATGCAATATGTACACACGGAAATCTTTCAAGGCCTTTACAAGCGCAAGTGCTTGTTTCTCAATGATATTGTACTTCAATGCTCCATCTCTTATGATCCGACTGAAAAAAGCGATGGGCTTCTCAACTCCATCCCTTTTTTGCATCAAAACAGCTGCCAATGTGTGCTCAGAAGCAAAAGAAAATAAAATGAAGTCCTGTGTGTAATCCGGGCTGATTAAAATAGGGGCTGAGGAAAGAGCTATCTTTACCAAATTGAATTATTTCACTACCTCCTCTGTCCACTTTACCTGACTTTCCTTTTTCAGCATGTTCGTGATTTCTCTAAGGTGTTCTGCAAGATTTGGAATGAAACGACGCAGAAAATTCATTTTACCATTGAATGACTGTATTTCTTTCTTGTTCCGGGGCTGTTCAATCTGCTGTATGGCTTCAACGCGTGCAGGGTCAACTCGAATGCCATCTTTCGATATGATGTGGCCAAGGAGCTTGCCTTCATCCATGGCAAAAAGGCTCTTTTTCGGATTCAGCGAAATGCCATATTTTCTGCACTTCTGGAAAACAATTTTCAAATGATATAAATGTTCCTCATCAGAATTGGAAAACACAGTTAGATCATCAAGGTACACAACCAAAAACACATCTTTTTCATTGGCAAAAGCCATGTCCATTGCACGCTGAAAGGTAGCGCCTGCATTCTTTAAACCGAACGGCATCTTTGCATAATGAAATGTTCCCCAAGGAGTGGTGAACGCAGTCTTGTCACGATCATCTTCCTGCACCAAAATCTGATTATAACCTGAGTATCCGTCGAGTAGTGACATCCTTGATGCTCCAACTACTCGCTGCAATATATGATCCATTTTTGGCAGCGGATAATTATCCTTTAATGATACCTTATTCAAATTTCTGAAGTCAATACATAAACGGATCTCACCTGTCTTCTTTCTCACGGGCACCAAATTTGATATCCAATCTGAAAATCGAATAGGCACAATGATTCCTGACTTATACAACCTATTTACCTCTTTTTCGATCGATGGTAGTAGCTTTGGATTGATTCTCCTCAACTTTTGACGAAAAGGCTTCTGATTTGTTTTGATGGGGATAGTATGCTGAATGATGTTGGTATCATATGTTTTTAGATCTGAATAATCCCACGCAAACACATCAGAAAATGAAGACAACAATTTCACATATTCTGCCTTTACCTTTGGTGACAATGACTTTGATAATTTTACCATCTTGGGATTCTCAGTTGTCCCAATATTTACCTCTTCGACACCTTTTTCTGTTGGCCTCAATGTCGGTTTGCGGGCTACATCATCTTGATCAAACAACTCTTCCAAAGGAATCAATCCCTTAGGAATGATGTTATCCTTAAGTTGCAGCACTTCCATTTGGTTTATTTGTATGTCATCACTACCATCATCATTTTCAGTATCTATGGAGGTGTCTTTGAACTTACCCTTATTTTGGAGAAAATCACTAATCTCTTCATCATCCTGAAAAACTTCCCAACATCGCTGATTGTCTGGAACGGTAGGGCGGTGTTTCACATGAATCTCGAATTTGTTGCTGGAATTCATCGGAATTTTAAGATTGCTTGCTGCCTTAGCAAGTCCATCAGCAACACCATTTTGTATGCGGGGCACACATGTCAAAGTATGATCAGAAAATAATTTGAGAATGTCTAAGACTGCATTACGGTAAGCCCTCATGTGAGGATGCTTAGCCTGAAACTCACCTTTAACTTGCTTTATCACTAATTCCGAATCACCGTATACTGCAATCCTTTTCGCTTTCAGCTTCTTAAGAATCTTAAGGCCAGCAATAAGAGCCTCATATTCCGCTTCATTATTAGAACAGTCAAATGCCAGCTTGTAGGAACACACTCTCACATTGCTCGGGACCTTATCCGGAGCGAAAAACGGACTACGAATCCAAACACCAATTCCAGCACCGTCGCTGCCCACTGCGCCATCAAAATCCATGGTCCAAAGACCATCTTCATCGTCCTCTAAATGCTGAAACTGTACCGGCTCTGTTTTTCCTGTTTGCTGCCCATTGTCTTCAGCTGATTGCTCCATAACAACTTGTTTTTCTCTTCTTTCTTTTTGCAAAACTTCTCTAAAATTCTCAGTGATTTCTGGTATATCTTCTGCCTGAACTAATTGACTTTCTATATCATTAAAACTATCAGCAAGCAACACAAATGACTCTAAGTCAGTATGTACATAATTTATAGGATGATTGATTGGCTTCTCTTTGCTAGTTATCATGTATTTCATCTTCTGCTCTCGATATAACTTTCTCATTTGACCGAAGACTGGGATTGTAGCATAAGAGAAATCTAACTGAAGTGTACCTTTCAACTTTGCCCCCCAAGATCGCGAAAGGAGCATACCAAATCGTGGAGGAATGTCCGCCACCACCACATCCATTAAGACATTCTTTGCTGGAATTTGATCTAAGCTTACAACCAAATCTTTGATGAGTCCTATACATCTCACACGGCTGGAATCTAATGAATATAAATCATGATATTTTCTTGTAATATCTAATCCCAACTTTTCCATGATTTCCTTTGGCATCAAATTGTGCGAAGCACCCGAATCGAACATAGCATTGTGCAAAACATATTCATGCAACCTTAAGCTGATATAAAAGGGAGGAACATCACTGTCAGGTGACTCACCATCTAATGCAGGCCCGAAAATCAGTTCTGGCTGATCATCCTCAACATTAACTGTATCAAACATTGGATCAAAGTTTAGAATTTTGGAGACTTGCCCGCGATAGCTACTGTTCTTCATGATTTCTATCAAAGGAATAGATATTTTTAATTTGGAAATCTCATTTTCCAAACTAAATGTTGAAACTTTCTCAACTTCTTTGACCGGAACTTCCTTCCTTTCAGCCTTGTCTTTCACTATGTTTGACTGATTTACTTTTTCTGCTGATGATACTTTACTAGCTGCTGGATCAATTGTCTCTTTTCCTTTCTTCTGTGGTATCGGTGAATCCGTCTTTGGTGCTGAAGCTTCTTTTCGTTTCTGAATTGGATTTATGGGCACATCTCGATTTCTCAATGAGTATTGCTTTTTTTGGGCAGACAAAGCATTCAAATATCCTCTTTGGTATTCATCTGACTCTTCCTCTAAATCTGCATCATTTGCTAGAATGAAATCTTCATCTTTCTGAACAACTGAACTTTCTCCATATTCTTCATCCTCAGTGATATAGATAGGCAGATCATCGGGAGTGAAGAAATGATTTTTCTCACCTGAAACATCATCATCATTGTCGGAATCATGACTCACAAAATTCTGCAAAAGAGGTGTCTTAATCTGCTGTTGGGCTGCTGGCTCTGGTGGTCTTTGTTCACGCTGCTTTATTCTGAACTGTGGCTGCTGCTGGCCACGATAATTTGGATTGCGAATCTGCGTTTCTAATTTGTCAAGATTCATTCTCTTAAACATTTTCTCCATCTCACGAATCAAGTGCTATTCAGATGTAGATGTGGAAGGCTCTTCTTTTATCGTCACTCTTTTCTCTGCTTTCAACCGTGCTCTTTTATCGTTCAAATTTGCCTCAACACTAACAGCGATCTTCTGCATATCTTCTAAAGTTGGCGGATCTCTATCACGAAGGGAATAAGCCATCTCCGGATCAAAGCCATCCGGGAATTTAAGGAGAGCAGACTTTTTAGACGGTCTCAAGTCATCTAGAATTGCATTATACACCATATTGAATCTAATAATATAATCCTGAACAGACTCACCAGGATTACGTTTGATGTTTGTATATTCTGAAGTAATCTGCAGCGGATCCTTTTTCATCTCCCATCGATCTAAAAACTGATCCTGAAGTTCTTGCAATGTGTTGATACTTATGGCTTGTAGAGCTCTGAACCATTTACGAACTTCTCCTCCAAAAGTCTGAGCAAACAATCTCATTGAAACATTTTCTGCATCAACTTCATGCAGATCCAAAAAGTCTGTCATTCGAATGATGTGCTGCTGAGCGGATATACTCTGTGGTGTGCCATCAAATATGGGAATTTTTCTTTGGTAATCAGCAGGCATAGGATCTAAATTGGCTGGTAAAGCAAGAGGTGCAAATCTGGCTGCCATGACTCTTGGCGGATTGATGATAATCTGCTGTCTAGGAGAAATAGGAGGACTAGGAGCAGTAGGTGTGCGAGGTATATGCGGTGGAGATGGAGGAGAGATTACTATGGATTGCTGATCAGAAAACTCAGGCTGAACCGGAATGGTAGGTATAAAGGGAGGCTCAGTAGGGATCCGTGAACTAGATGCAAATTCAGATGGTTCAAAAGTTTGCGGATCAGATTCAATGAATTCAGGAGTGTTGGTATCCACAATGGAACTTTGCAATTGTCTATCCAAGTAATGCGAAACAAATCTATATTGCAAATCTTCGGTAAACAATGGATCCGGAACTAATCTTGACAACTCAGTTTCAGAAAAATTTACAAACAAGGATGTTTCAAATCGTGCATCAAAAGGAATTTCATCAACATATATAATTTTCACAGGACATGATGCAGATCTAGATAACAATCTGGAATTTCCAAAACTCACTTGACTTTCTCTTTCAGAACTTTCTTGACTTCCTTGTCTTCTAAGGATCCTAGGAATCAGATTTGGATTTTCAAATACTGTTGGTGGATCAGGGTCAGGATTCGACCTAGTATTCCTTCTTGAAGCCAGTGTATTGATCTTCTCGGGACAAATTTCAAGGAACACAATCAATTATTTTCAGCCTTTCGACTTCTAGACTCAATCATCCAAAGGGTCTAGAACGAATAAGTATACTGGGGTGATTTACAAATCAAGTGCTGCACTCACAAGCTTACCGGAGATTGACTGAAGCAGCGTTTATCTACTACCGCTTATGCATAGCAAAAGCGTTTCGAAAGCTACCTGGCGTGACTTCAGACTCCGTCTAAGACTCATGGAACAAACACATCAACAAGCAAACCATTGAGATCTTCCCCAGTATGGTCGCCACTATGTTAGCGCTCGAATCTACCTCAGGCTGAAATGAAGTAAAACTCAAGGCTACATCAAACCACGCTCAGCCTCGTAGCTAGCCCTACGAGGACAGGAGAGGGCTCTCTCCGTCAATCTCGATAAAATGAGAAATAGGATGCGAGATGACTTACAATAGGAACTGATTTTAGGCTAGTAAAGAGATAGGTATGTTTGATTTTTGATTTTTGGGTTTTCGCTGGAGAAATGGGAAAAACAAATTTTGGGTCCAGGGATAAGGTCAGACCTTTGCAGATTTCGAGTTGGGGCGAGGTAGGTGATTGTCTTGATGCTTTTGATTGGATATACGGACAGATTAGACCGACGAGGAGCTGAAGAGGGCAAAGAAGAACTTGGATCCTCTCCAAACAGTCGAAAACATATAGAACTAAATGAATTCAAAGGCAGAGCACGGTAAACAATGGATTCAACCTCATCTACTCATTCGATTTAGTTCAGAAGCATATGAAAGGATGGTGTTAGTGTCGGTCTTTGCGGCCTTCCTCCGGTGATCAAACATGCTCTTACAAAGTGATTTTAATGTGTCGAGGTCAAATTTGTCATTTCGAAGAGTCTTTCAAACAAAATTTGGTCACTAGGCATTAGGTCTAGGGGTTGTTTTTACTCCTGTCAAAGTTGTCCAAATGTCGGTTCATGTCACCATTCAGCTGAGTGTACCATCATTCAGAGGGTTTTCATCATCATGTCAAGTTCCATTGGGTCATTTTACAACTTGTTCATGCTTCAGTTGTGCCTAGGTAAGGTCCATTTCCCTCTCCTAGGGTTTTGGAGGTAATTTCTCTTGGACGGTCAAATCATCGGAAAAACTTGTATCCTGATGTTCACACACCTTCCCCTATCCTTAATATACCTTATTAAACACTTCCCATCATTGAGATCCCCCAAATTCCTCATTTTTGCACAAACCCTAGTTTCTTGCCACAACTTGGCAATTTTCTAGGCTAGGCCTGTGTTTTGCCCTTTTGGACCCCTTCCCCTCACTCAATCTTTGAGATTACACTTTCCCCTACTTCCTAACATCCCTCCCTACTTCCAAAAATTTCCCCAAGAATTTAGAAGCCCCTTATCCCCTTCATTTCGCTTCATTTCGACAAAATTCCTTGTTTCACACATCGGGGTAAGTTTCACTCAAAAGATGTTTCAGAGCAATAAAAGATGAATTTGGGAAAACTGAGAGAGGTTTTTGTCCACAACATGCCAAGGAAGAAAACCCTCCTTCACTTTTTACACAGGTATCATGGTTTTAGAGAAATATCAAAAATACCGTTGCCTCAGGAGAATTGAATGCACCTCTGAAGTGACCTTGGGAAAATCAAGTTTTCTCCTAGCATGTTTGGCCAAATGACTTTCTTGATGAGTCAAATGATAACTAGACACAAATATATTTCCAATGAGCTATCATGAGCTCAATTTGGAGTTGAGGAAGACCTTCAAAAGTTGACTGCAACAGCGCTCTGCCTTGAGGCAGCCTCATTCTGCTCATTTTGACTAGTGTTGGGAGATTTGGTTTTTGACAGGGTACATGAAATCCAAATTGCATAATTCCACTTGTTTTGGAAAATATACTCCAAGAGCTTTCCAACGACCTATCACACGCCTGATTTGGACACCGGGAAGGCCTCCAAAAGCTTCCTGCAAGAGGCATGCGACCCACTTGAAGTGGATGCGACCCACTTGAGATGGATGCGACCCACTTGAAGTGGTTGCGACCCACTTAAATCAGAACCCAGAAAATTCATTTTTTGCGCCCAGATTCGATTCTAATCGACTCCAAAAGCTTCCAAAAAGGTTTTAATCATTTTTCAATGGATTTTTAGCATGATTATGATATTATTGATGTTGGGCAATAAGCCATGCTTGGAGAGAATCCTACATTTACATGCACATTAATTCCTCAAGGGTTTTGAAAGTATATGGACAGTTTGTGAAGGTTTGAAAACTTTTGTGAATGATAGATATGCTCATGCCCTAGCACGTTGTATACACGATCCTCACGCCCTCAGTTATCATCTTATCACTGTTGTTATGCCCTCTCATGTTTTTGCACAGTCTTATGTTGACTAGTATAAAGCCTCCATCACCATACCACTGATGTCATCATCATTCAATTGCTACTGTCATCTCCATTTGTTTCATATGGTCGTTGTCATGATATTCTTATTTCCCATTTGATGAAACACTGTCCTATGTTTGCTTCCTCCTTTGACAGATTTTGGCCATCATCACAAAGTTGACCACACATTTGCATTTGGTACTCATTGTCAAACTTACTTGTGATCGAAACAGTGATAGTTATTATGCCATTAAAGCAGAGCCATCCTCATGATGATTTTGTTTTTCTTTGATACTTGGGTACATGTGTGACATTCATTGGGTTTTGAACAAACATTGAGACTTTGCCTTCACTGCACCTATATGAGCATCCATATTGCAAATATCTTGTTCAAAGCCATGTCAGAGACGGATTCAGTTTATGAGCAAGGATATGAGCAGGACAGTGACTCAACCGTTGAGGTTGATGTACTGAGATGGAGCATAGCAGTGCGCCAGTAGTTGTAACATATCAAAGAGGCCACAGAGCTTTGTTTGCAGCATCACGACGAGTACTATCTCCACATGGGGTGGAAGGGGTCTCGTTGACTTCATCAGCAGCGCGAGTACTATCTCCACATGGCGTGGAAGGGGTCTCGCCTTCTTCATCAGCGTAGGTACATTCACAGGATCATGATAGAGACAAAGACATGCTTCGTCACATGAAAGGCCATTATTGGGCTCGCATGCATGTCTGCAAAGCGAGAATGAAGATTCTGAAGAGGAGGTTGCGCGAAGCACTAAAACGGCGGAAAAGGCCTAATCCACTTCGGATTTTGGCCGAGGCTTCGTTGACTGGGAAAGATACATGATGGAGGACCTTCGCTCCAAATTTGAGCAAATTCGGAGAAAATTTTGTCATTTTGAAATTTTTGGGTCTAAAAACAGGTTTTTCAGTTAAGTGGGTCTCGCACTCATATGCTCACTTTTTTTCGGGACACTTGCTGAAGGAAATTTTTGCATTTTTGGATTTTTCATGGTTAGTTATGCATCCTCAGACATTACCTAAGCATTTCATCAAATTCTGGATGGTCAAAGAGCTCAAAAACACCATGAAAACCACCTTGCTGCCACCTTTTACACCAGCAGGAAGTACTTCTGGGAGAAAGAAGTTTTGGAGGGTCAAATGAGCTCCAAATTGGGAAATTCCACTTGGGTTGGATATTCAACATCCAGGGCTTTCCAACGAGCTATCATGAGCTCAATTTGGATGCCGGGAAGTACTTCAAAATCGGGCTGAAAGTCATGCGACCCACTTGTTTCAGGCATGCGACCCACTTAAATTTTTGGCTGAATTTTCAACTTCCAGCTCAGATTTTCGGCCAGTTTGGACCAGTTTTTCTTGGGGATGAAATTTTTGAGTTATTATGATGTAAATTTATGTTTGGCATGTAACTTTGGTTCATTTTTACCTATTCTAGAAGATTCACTCTTAAAAAAGTGAAAATCATGTAAATGAATCAGTTTCCACTCTTTTAGAGGCACGTTGTTAGCTGCCTAGATTTTAGTTCCTTGATTAGAATTTGGTTGAAACTGACCCCTGAAGGAGGAATTCGACCCCTAGAGGTGTGGAAAGGGGTTAGGATGCTCTATATGATGTAATTTCTCAATCATTTTGAGAGGTTGGAGAGGTTGGACTCTTGGGAGACTTTTGGCACCATTGTACATATTTTTCATATTTTGGCTAAGGAAAGATCAGAGGTTTTGCGGCACTTGTTGGGATCCTTGTGGTGTTTTGTTCTTGATGGTGTTTTCTCTCTGTTTACTGTAAGTTCTTCATGTTTAATGTATGCCATTCCTTTCATATGCTTCTGAACTAAATTGAATGAGTAAATGAGGTTGAATCCATTGTTTACAGTGCTCTGCCTTTGAATTCAGTTAGTTCTATATGTTTTCGACTGTTTGGAGAGGATCCAAGTTCTTCTTTTCCCTCTTCAGCTCCTCGTCGGTCTAATCTGTCCGTATATCCAAATCAAAAGCATCAAGACAATCACCTACCTCGCCCCAACTCGAAATCTGCAAAAGTCTGACCTTATCCCCGGACCCAAAATTTGTTTTCCCATTTCTCCAGCGAAAACCCAAAAACCAAAAAATCAAACATACCTATCTCTTTACTAGCCTAAAATAAGTTCCTGTTGTAAGTCATCTCGCATCCTATTGCTCATTTTATCGACGAGATTGACGGAGAGAGCCCTCTCCTGTCCTCGTAGGGCTAGCTAGGGAGCAGAGCGTGAAGTTTGATGTAGCCTTAGTTTTACTTCATTTTATTTGTCAGGTAGATTTGAGCGCCTTTATGAAGTGGCGACCATGCGGGAGAAACAAACGTTTAGCACAGTATAGACGGAGTACGAAGTCACGCCAGGTAGCCTTGAAACGTTGTTTGCTTTGCATAATGATGAATGCATGTTGCCGATCAGTCATAGGTTTAACGCCAGCTCGTAACACTTAACTTATAGAAATTGCCCCAGTATATGTATCAAGATCAGATCTGATGGTTGATGGTGGACAACGATCAGACATAAGAAGGCTGAAATCATTCACCTGGTGACTCCAATTCAAAGTCTGGAGGACTGACACTTTCTCTGATAAAATGGAAGGATCTTACACAAAGTTCAAGTATCTAAAGTGGAATGGTATTCAGGATCTAATCTGCTTTCTCGTAAATTACTTCTTAGCTGGTCTTGAAGCTATCCTGAAATTTTTTCAAAATTTGTTGTATGAGAAAGGTCATCAAAATCTTCACTCGGCCTATTCAAAAAGTATAAATGTTGAGTTTCCCTTTGATCTTGGTCTCCTTACTTTTCCCACATATTATGATGACTTTCTTCAGAGTGATGAGCCTAAAGAAAACAAAACTGATCCCACATCTCTTGTACATGCCCCTACACCTTGTAAAATTCCAGATCGGTATAAACCTCTTGTTTTGCCTTCTTTTCTCCATGCTTTTCCTGCAAATTATGATCTATATCTACCAAGATTTGACGGTGAATGTAACAATGTCAACGCTGAGCAACATGTGCAGAATGTTGAGACTTTTCTAGATCTTTTTGAAGTTGATGATGAAGATGTTAGTATTAGGTTTTTTTCTCTTTCTTTGCAAGGCCAAGTGAAGAGTTGGTTTAAAGCCCTGCCTGATGCGAGCATTTCAGATTTCCAGAAGTTTTTCAAAGTTTTCCTTGACAGGTGGATGATTGGACAGAATCCTTTCCTTATTATAGAAGAGTATAACCAGCTGAAAAGACTGCCAGGGGAGACAGTACAACAGTTTTTTGCCAGATTTAACCAAGTATATTTTTCGATGCCAGCTGATATAAGACCTTCTCCTAGATCTGCTCTCTTGCACTACCTGGGTGCCTTTGATCCGGAAATGGAGTTTCAGCTGAGAGAAAAGAATATTGCAACACTTCACGAGATGCAGAACAAGGCAGTGAATGTAGAGGCTCATTTGTTGATCTTGAGGGAAAGGTTGAAGGAAGAAGAAAAGAAGAATGTTTCAGAGCAGCTGACACTTTCAGAGGAAAATCTTGATCTTTTCGTAAACACAGTAGAAGAGATGGTGCGGAAAATGACTGCAAAAAATGAAAATGACATTCAAGAACAAGTTGCTGACCCAAAACATTTTGTTTCTGATCCCAGTAGTCATAGTGATTGTTTTATAGATCAGTGTGAAGAAGAGAGAGCTGTTGATATGACGTGTATGTTTGATGATGAATTGCCTCATTTTGATCAGTATGATGATGATTATGTTCTCCAAACAGAAACTAATCTTGCAGACAAATCAGCAGCTAGCTTGTGCGAGGAGGAAGTTCACTTTCAGCAGCTCGAGTACAGTGATCAACCGATGCATATCAGCTATGGCAATGATGAGGAAAGTGCAGAAAATTTTGATGTAAGTGAAGGATCTTTGCCTTTTTGTTTTGATTCGTTTCAGTTCATTAGAGATAACTTCCATGCAATCAAAAATCAAACGTCAACAAGTCTTGATCTGAATCATCTTGAGTGCAATGAAAACCTTGTTCAAGATGTCTCATATTCAGATTTTCAGCCCTCGAAAGCCATTGATTTTCAAGTTGCAGATGAGGACATGGAAGCTGGTACATGTGATCAAATGATACAAGGTGACTCCGTACCATTCTGTTTTGAATCATTTCAGTTTTTGAGAGAAAAATTGCATAGTAAATCTTCAAATGAGCAGCTTGTAGCATCAGATTTGTAGCCAACAAATTAAATTGAGGATCAGATTACAGATGAAGGTATGGAAGATGAAATACATGATTTGATGATGCAGGAAGATTCTATACCCTTTTGTTTCGAAGCATTTCAGTTTATAAGGCAGAATCTTCGTGAAATCTCTCAAGAAAAAGATGAAAAGCCAGTAGGATTTTATACAGTTTCAAGGGATACAGTGCAGCAGTCTTCTCAAGTTTTTGATGATCCTATTGCTCGTGTGTTGGATGATGTTTGTTATAAAAATTCTGCTCCATTAGCTAACCATGTGCCCGAAAAGAATGTTGATGATAATCTTATTCAAAGGTCACCTTCATTGTCTTGTTTAACAGATTTTTCATTGCATAGCACATGTCAAGATTTCCATTCATATGAGGAGATTGATGAAGGAGACTTTTGTTCTGTCTGGAATCGGCAACAGAGTTTGATTTTTCATGAATTTCAGGATCCTTTTGACAGGTTGCTGCAATCACCAAAGAAAAGCACCGCAGATGTGACGAAAAGTTTAAGATCAAGGTATGGAGATTATCTGGACCAGAGCTATGTTTATGAAGATCCTTTCGCAGTATTCTTGCAGTCATCCAGTCAATTTGTGCTTTGCAAGTTTATCAGCAGTCCACTTGGTTCAAAGTTTCCATGGGAGTTGCCTTTCGATTCTTTCCTTTTCCTGTGCATCAGTAAGCATGTGGGAAGAAATCAAACAACAGCCATCATGCTTACATGGTTGCATTGGCTGTTCCATTTCACTTGATCGGGTGGTGTAAAGCACAATTAGAGTAGGTTGTATTGAATAAGCTCTACTTTGAGCATATTTCCAGTTTGTCGGTTGTGTTTAAGTATCGAGTCATTTTTTAGTTGAGTGAGAGTCAATTTTTGTCGTCAAGTCATCAGTTTTCAGTCATGCATTTCAGTTTGAGTTTTTGATTCCATTGCCCAATGGATAAGGCACTGGTCTGCTCTCCCAAAGATCTGCCGTTCTTGGCACCTCCAAGGAGCTACCATCCCCATTGGAGCCAATGTTAGTGTCAGCCTTTGTAGCCTTCCTTCAGTGATCAAACATGCTCTTACAAAGTGATTTTAAGGTGTCAAGGTCAAATTTTGTCATTTCGAAGAGTCTTCAAGCAAAATTTGGTCACTAGGCATTAGGTCTAGGGTTTGCTTTCACTTCTTCCAAAGTTGTCCAAATGTCAATACATGTCACCATTCAGCTAAGTGTACCATCATTCATAGGGTTTTCATCATCATGTCAAGTTCCATCGAGTCATTTCACAGCTTGTTCATGCTTCAGTTGTGCCTTGGTAAGGTCCATTTCCCTCTCCTAGGGTTTTGGAGGTAATTTCTCTTGGATGGTCAAATCATCGGAAGAACTTGTATCCTGATGTTCACACACCTTCCCCTATCCTTAATATACCTCATTAAACACTTCCCATCACTGAGATCCCCCAAATTCCTCATTTTTGCACAAACCCTAGTTTCTTGCCACAACTTGGCAATTTTCTAGGCTAGGCCTGTGTTTTTCCCTTTTGGACCCCTTCCCCTCACTCAATCTCTGAGATTCCACTTTCCCCTACTTCCTAACATCCCTCCCTACTTTCCAAAATTTCCCCAAGAATTTAGAAGCCCCTTATCCCCTTCATTTCGCTTCATTTCGACAAAATCCCTTGTTTCACACATCGGGATAAGTTTCACTCAAAAGATGTTTCAGAGCAATCAAAGATGAATTTTGGAAAAATGAGAGAGGTTTTTGTCCAAAACATGCCAAAGAAGAAAAACCTCTCTCAACGTTTACACATGTATCATGGTTTTAGAGAAATATCAAAAATACAGTTGCCTCAGGAGAATTGAATGCACCTCTGAAGTGACCTTGGGAAAATCAATTTTTCTCCTAGCATGGTTGGCTAAATGACTTGCTTGATGAGTCAAAGGATAACTAGATAGAAATATATTTCCAATGAGCTATCATGAGCTCAATTTGGAGTTGAGGAAGACCTTCAAAAGTTGACTGCAACAGCGCTCTGCCTTGAGGCAGCCTCATTCTGCTCATTTTGACTAGTGTTGGGAGATTTGGCTTTTGACAGGGTAAATCAAATCCAAATTGCATAATTCCACTTGTGTTGGAAAGTAGACTCCAAGAGCTTTCCAACGAGCTATCACACGCTCAATTTGGACACCGGGAAGGCCTCCAAAAGCTTCCTGAAAAATGCACTATGTGGCAAGAGGCATGCGACCCACTTGAAGTGGATGCGACCCACTTGAAGTGGTTGCGACCCACTTAAATCAGAACCCAGAAAATTCATTTTTTGCGGCCAGATTCGATTCTAATCGACTCCAAAAGCTTCCAAACAGGTTTTAATCATTGTTCAATGGATTTTTAGCATGATTATGATATTATTTATGTTGGGCAATAAGCCATGCTTGGAGAGAATCCTACATTTACATGCACATTAATTCCTCAAGGGTTTTGAAAATATATGGACAGTTTGTGAAGGTTTGAAAACTTTTGTGAATGATAGAGATGCTCATGCCCTAGCACGTTGTATACACGATCCTCACGCCCTCAGTTATCATCTTATCACTGTTGTTATGCCCTCTCATGTTTTTGCATAGTCTTATGTTGACTAGTATAAAGCCTCCATCACCATACCACTGATGTCATCATCATTCAATTGCTACTGTCATCTCCATTTGTTTCATATGGTCGTTGTCATGATATTCTTATTTCCCATTTGATGAAACACTGTCCTATGTTTGCTTCCTCCTTTGACAGATTTTGGCCATCATCACAAAGTTGACCACACATTTGCATTTGGTACTCATTGTCAAACTTACTTGTGATCGAAACAGTGATAGTTATTATGCCATTAAAGCAGAGCCATCCTCATAATGATTTTGTTTTTCTTTGATACTTGGGTACATGTGTGACATTCATTGGGTTTTGAACAAACATTAAGACTTTGCCTTCACTGCACCTATATGAGCATCCATATTGCAAATATCTTGTTCAAAGCCATGTCAGAGACGGATTCAGTTTATGAGCAAGGATATGAGCAGGACAGTGACTCAACCGTTGAGGTTGATGTAATGAGATGGAGCATAGCAGTGCGCCAGTAGTGGTAACATATCAGAGAGGCCACAGAGCTTTGTTTGCAGCATCACGACGAGTACTATCTCCACATGGGGTGGAAGGGGTCTCGTTGACTTCATCAGCAACGCGAGTACTATCTCCACATGGCGTGGAAGGGGTCTCGCCTTCTTCATCAGCGTAGGTACATTCACAGGATCATGATAGAAACAAAGACATGTTCTGTCATATGAAAAATAATTATTGGGCTCGCATGCATGTCTGCAAAGCGAGAATGAAGATTCTGAAGAGGAGGTTGAGCGAAGCACTAAAATGGCGGAAAAGGCCTGATCCACTCCGGATTTTGGCCGAGGCCTTCGTTGACTGGGCAAGATACATGATGGAGGGTCTCCGCTCCGAATTTGAGCAAATTCGGAGAAAATTTTGTCATTTTGAAATTTTTTGGTCTAAAAACAGGTTTTTCAGTTAAGTGGGTCTCGCACTCATATGCTCACTTTTTTTTGGGACACTTGCTGAAAGAAATTTTTACATTTTTGGATTTTTCATGGTAAGTTATGCATCCTCAGGCATTACTGAAGCATTTCATCAGATTCTGGATGGTCAAAAAGCTAAAAAACACCATAAAAACCACCTTGCTGCCACCTTTTGCACCAGCAGGAAGTACTTCTGGGAGAAAGAAGTTTTGGAGGGTCAAATGAGCTCCAAATTGGGAAATTCCACTTGGGTTGGATAGCCAACATCCAGGGCTTTCCAACGAGCTATCATGAGCTCAATTTGGATGCCGAGAAGTACTTCCAAATCGCGCTGAAAGTCATGCGACCCACTTGTTTCAGGCATGCGACCCACTTAAATTTTTGGCTGAATTTTCAACTTCCAGCGCAGATTTTCGGCCAGTTTGGACCAGTTTTGCTTGTGGATGAAATTTTTGGGTTTTCATGATGTAAATTTATGTTTGGCATGTAATTTTGGCTTATTTTTATCTATTCTAGAAGATTCACTCTCAAAAAAGTGAAAATCATGTAAATGAATCAGTTTCCACTCTTTTAGAGGCAAGTTGTTTAGATGCCTAGATTCTAGTTCCTTGTTTAGAATTTGTTGAAACTGATCCCTAAAGAAGGAATTCGACCCCTAGAGGCATGGGAAGGTGTTAGGATGGTCTATATGATGTAATTTCTCAATCCTTTTCAGAGGTTGGAGAGGTTGGACTCTTGGGAGACTTTTGGCACCATTGTACATATTTTTCATATTTTGGCTAAGGAAAGATCAGAGGTTTTGCGGCACTTGTTGGGATCCTTGTGGTGTTTTGTTCTTGATGATGTTTTCTCACTGTTTACTGTAATTTCTTCATGTTTAATGTATGCCATTCCTTTCATATGCTTCTGAACTAAATTGAATGAGTAGATGAGGTTGAATCCATCGTTTACCGTGCTCTGCCTTTGAATTCATTTAGTTCTATATGTTTTCGAGTGTTTGAAGAGGATCCAAGTTCTTCTTTGCCCTCTTCAGCTCCTCGTCGGTCTGATCTATCCATATATCCAATTAAAGGCATCAAGACAGTCACCTACCTCGCCCCAACTCGAAATCTGCAAAGGTCTGACCTTATCCCCGGACCCAAAATTTGTTTTCCCATTTCTCCAGCGAAAACCCAAAAATCAAAAATCAAACATACCTATCTCTTTACTAGCCTAAAATCAGTTCCCTTTTAAAGTCATCTCGCACCCTATTGTTCATTTTATCGAGATTGACGGAGAGAGCCCTCTCTTGTCCTCGTAGGGCTAGCTACGAGGCTGAGCGTGGTTTGATGTAGCCTTGAGTTTTACCTCATTTCAGCCTGAGGTAGATTTGAGCGCTAACATAGTGGCGACCATACTGGGGAAGAAAATGATTTGCTTGTTACTGTCATTTTCTATAGACGGAGTCTGAAGTCACGCCAGGTAGCCTTCGAACTGCACATTGCTCTGCGAGTGCATAGTAGATAAAAGATGCTTCATTCGATCTCCGGTTTAGCTTGTGAATGTGTCCCTTGATTTGTGAATTCCCCCAGTACATGTATCGAGTTCAGATCTGATGGTTGATGGTGGACAACGATCAGACATAAGAAGGCTGAAATCATTCACCCGGTGACTCCTGTAGAGACTCCACTAGAGGATTGACTTTTTCTCTGAGAAAATGGAAGGATCTTACACAAAGTTCAGGTATCTAAAGTGGAATGGTATTCAGGATCTAATCCGCTTTCTTGTAAATTACTTCTTTGCTGGTCTTGAAGCTGTCCTGAAAGTTTTTCAAAATTTGTTGTATGAGAAAGGTGATCAAAATCTTCACTCGACCCATTCAAAAAGTGCAAATGCTGAGTTTCCCTTTGATCCTGGCCTCCTTACTTTTCCCACATATTATGATGACTTTCTTCAGAGTGATGAGCTAGAAAACAAAATTGATCCCACAGCTCTTGTACATGCCCCTACACCTTGTAAAATTCCAGATCGGTACAAACCTCTTGTTTTACCTTCTGTTCTTCATGCTTTTCCTGCAAATTATGACCTATATCTACCAAGATTTGATGGTGAATGTAACAATGTCAATGTTGAGCAACATGTGCAGAATGTTGAGACTTTTCTAGATCTTTTTGAAGTTGATGATGAAGATGTTAGTATTAGGCTTTTTGCTCTTTCTTTGCAAGGCCAAGTGAAGAGTTGGTTTAAAGCCCTGCCTGATGTGAGCATTTCAGATTTCCAGCAGTTGGTCAAAGTTTTCCTTGACAGGTGGATGATC
The DNA here is from genome assembly GCA_034641835.2 of Pinus albicaulis. Classification (NCBI taxonomy): domain Eukaryota; kingdom Viridiplantae; phylum Streptophyta; class Pinopsida; order Pinales; family Pinaceae; genus Pinus; species Pinus albicaulis. Next base: position 1,064,729,986 of record CM076579.1, read on the forward strand.
GGACAGAACTTTTTGTTGATTATAGAGGAGTATAACCAGTTGAAAAGAATGCCAGGTGAGACAGTACAACAATTTTCTGCTAGATTTAACCAAGTTTATTGTTCGATGCCAGTTGATATAAGACCTTCCCCTAGATCTGCTCTCTTGCACTACCCGGGTGCCTTTGATCCGGAAATGGAGTTTCAGCTGAGAGAAAAGAATATTGCAACACTTCACGAGATGCAGAACAAGGCAGTGAATGTAGAGGCTCATTTTCTGATCCGGAGGGCAAGGTTGAAGGAAGAAGAAAAGAAGAATGTTTCAGAGCAGCTGACACTTTCAGAGGAAAAGCTTGATCTTTTCGTAAACGCAGTAGAAGAGATGGTGCGGAAAATAACTGCAAAAAATGAAAATGACATTCAAGAACAAGTTGCTGATCCAAAACATTTTGTTTCTGATCCCAATAGTCATAGTGATTGTTTTATAGATCATTGTGAAGAAGAGAGAGCTGTTGATATGATGTGTATGTTTGATGATGTGTTTTATACTGATGAATTGCCTCAGTTTGATCAGTATGATGATGATTATGTTCTCCAAACAGAAGCTAATCTTGCAGACAAATCAGTAGCTAGTTTGTGCGAGGAGGAAGTTCACTTTCAGCAGCTCGAGTACAGTGATCAACCGATGCATATCAGCTATGGAAATGATGAGGAAAGTGCATAAAATTTTGATGTAAGTGAAGGATCTTTGCCTTTTTGTTTTGATTCGTTTCAGTTCATTAGAGATAACTTCCATGCAATCAAAAATCAAACGTCAACAAGTCTTGATCTGGATCGTCTTAAGGGCAATGAAAACTTCTCATATTCAGACTTGCAGCCCCCAAAAGTCATTGATTGTCAAGTTGCAGCTGAAGACTTGGAAGTGGGCACACATGATTTAATGATTCAAGGTGACTCCGTACCTTTCTGTTTTGAATCATTTCAGCTTTTGAAAGATAAATTGCATAGTAAATCTTCAGATGAGCAGCTTGTAGCATCAGATTTGCAGCCATCCAATGCAATTGAAGGTCAGATTACAGATGAAGTTGTGGAAGATGAAATACATGATTTGATGATGCAGGAAAATTCTATACCCTTTTGTTTCGAGGCATTTCAGTTTATAAGGCAGAATATTCGTAATATATCTCAAGGAAAAGAGGAACAGCCAGTAGGATGTCATACAGTTTCAAGGGATACAGTGTAGCAATCTTCTCAAGTTTTTGATGATCCTATTGCTGATGTGTTGGATGATGTTTGTTATAAAAATTCTGCTCCATTAGCTAACCATGTGCCCGAAAAGAATGTTGATGATAATCTTATTCAAAGGTCACCTTCATTGTCTTGTTTAACAGATTGTTCATTGCATAGCACATGTCAATATTTCCATTCATATGAGGAGATTGATAAAGGAGACTTTTGTTTTGTCTGGAATCAACAACAAAGTTTGGTTTTTCATGAATTTTAGGATCCTTTTGGCAGCTTGCTGCAATCACCAAAGAAAAGCACCGCAGATGTGAGGAAGAGTTTAAGATCAAGGTATGGAGATTATCTGGACCAGAGCTATGTTTATGAAGATCCATTCGCAGTATTCTTGCAGTCATCCAGTCAATTTATGCTTTGCAAGTTTATCAGCAGTCCACTTGGTTCAAAGTTTCCATGGGAGTTGTCTTTCAGTAGTTATTTCTCGTTGTTCATAAGCAAGCATTTGGGAAGAAGTCAAACAGCAGCGAGCATGCTTACATGGTTGCATTGGTTGTTCCATTACAGTTGATCGGGTGGTGTAAAGCACAATTAGAGTAGGTTCTATTGAATAAGCTCTACTTGGAGCATATTTCCAGTTTGTCAGTTGTGTTTAAGTATCGAGTTAGTTTTTAGTTGAGTGAGATTCAATTTGTGTCGTCAAGTCATCAGTTTTCAGTCATGCATTTCAGTTTGAGTTTTTGATTCCATGGCCCAATGGATAAGGCACTGGTCTGCTCTCCCAAAGATCTGTCGTTCTTGGCACCTTCAAGGAGCTACCATCCCCATTGGAGCCAATGTTAGTGTCAGCCTTTGCAGCCTTCCTCCAGTGATCAAACATGCTCTTACAAAGTGATTTTAAGGTGTCAAGGTCAAATTTTGTCATTTCAAAGAGTCTTCAAGCAAAATTTGGTCACTAGGCATTAGGTCTAGGGTTTGTTTTCACTCCTTCCAAAGTTGTCCAAGTGTCGGTCCATGTCATCATTTAGCTGAGTGTACCATCATTCAGAGGGTTTTCATCATCATGTCAAGTTCCATTGGGTCATTTTACATCTTGTTCATGCTTCAGTTGTGCCTTGGTAAGGTCCATTTCCCTCTCCTAGGGTTTTGGAGGTAATTTCTCTTGGACGGTCAAATCGTCGGAAAAACTTGTATCCTGATGTTCACACACCTTCCCCTATCCTTAATATACCTTATTAAACACTTCCCATCACTGAGATCCCTCAAATTCCTCATTTTCCCACAAACCCTAGTTTCTTGCCAAAACTTGGCAATTTTCTAGGCTAGGCCTGTGTTTTGCCCTTTTGGACCCCTTCCCCTCACTCAATCTCTGAGATTCCACTTTCCCCTACTTCCTAACATCCCTCCCTACTTCCAAAAATTTCCCCAAGAATTTATAAGCCCCCTATCCCCTTCATTTCGCTTCATTTCGACAAAATTCCTTGTTTCACACATCGGGATAAGTTTCACTCAAATCATGTTTCTGAGCAACAAAAGATGAATTTTGGAAACATGAGAGAGGTTTCTGTCCACCACATGCCAAGGACGAAAAACCTCCTTCACTTTTTACACAGGTATAATGGTTTTGGAGAAATGACAAAAATACCGTTGCCTCAGGAGAATTGAATGCACCTCTGAAGTGACCTTGGGCAAATCAAGATTTCTCCTAGCATGGTTGGCTAAATGACTCTCTTGATGATTCCAAGGATAACTAGACATAAATACCTTTCCAATGAGCTATCATGAGCTCAATTTGGAGTTGAGGAAGGCCTTCAAAAGTTGACTGCAACAGCGCTCTGCCTTGAGGCAACCTCATTCTGATCATTTTGACTAGTGTTGGAAGATTTGATTTTTGACAGGGTAAATAAAATCCAAATTGCATAATTCCACTTTTGTTGGAAAGTAGACTCCAAGAGCTTTCCAACGCGCTATCACATGCTCAATTTGGACACCGGGAAGGCCTCCAAAAGCTTCCTGCAAAATGCACTATGTGGCAAGAGGCATGCGACCCACTTGAAACGGGTGAGACCTACTTGAGGGGTGCGACCCACTTGAGCGTTTCAGCCTGTGTAAAATTGAACGGGTGGGACCCACTTAAACCAGTATGCGACCCAATTAAATCAGAACCCATAAAATTCATTTTTTGCGCCCAAATTCGATTCTAATCGACTCCAAAAGCTTCCAAACAGGTTTTAATCATTGTTCAATGGATTTTTAGCATGATTATGATATTATTCATGTTGGGAAAGAGGCCATGTTGGGAGAAGAATCTATAAACCCTATATTCATTTAAAAATTTGCTCCATAGGGTTTGAGAAGTGATGTTGGTCATTTGAAATTGGTGTCAAAACCTGCATTTATCAAAACACTCTTATGCCATTGTTGTGTATGCTTTATCACTGCTGTCATTATATTATTTCCCTCACTGCTGAGATCACTGTTATTATACCACAGTCCCATTTTTATGCCACTATTTCACATCCTTCATTTCCTTTGTTCCCATGTGGTAAAACCCTAAATCTATCACCTGTTATCTCTTCCCTCCATTGGCAAAATTTTGATGGCCACAATATTCAAATATTATGCCTTAGATTTCATTTACATTTTGTTATTTCACCTATTCCCATTCCCAAAAATCCTCACTATCACTATTTTCCCATATCACTTGCAAATTGACCATATCCCTAAACCCCTCAAACAGTGGTTGTCCCCACACTTGACAGTACTTTATCACTGTGGTTTTTTCCATAGCACTGTATTACATGTGTGACATTCATTGGGTTTTGAACATACATTAAAATCTTGCTTTCACTGCACCTATATGAGCATCCATATTGCAAATATCTTGTTCAAAGCCATGTCAGAGACGGATTCAGTTTATGAGCAAGGATATGAGCAGGACAGTGACTCAACCGTTGAGGTTGATGTACTAAGATGGAGCATAGCAGTGCACTAGTAGTGGTAACATATCAGAGAGGCCACGGAGCTTTGTTTGCAGCATCACGACGAGTACTATCTCCACCCGGGGTGGAAGGGGTCTCGTTGACTTCATCAGCAGCGCGAGTACTATCTCCACATGGCGTGGAAGGGGTCTCGCCTTCTTCATCAGCGTAGGTACATTCACAGGATAATGATAGAGACAAAGACGTGCTTCGTCACATGAAAGGCCATTATTGGGCTCGCATGCATGTTTGCAAAGCGAGAATGAAGATTCTGAAGAGGAGGTTGAGCGAAGCACTAAAACGGCGGAAAAGGCCTAATCCACTTCGGATTTTGGCCGAGGCTTCGTTGAATGGGCAAGATACATGATGGAGGGTCTCCGCTCCGAATTTGAGCAAATTCGGAGAAAATTTTGTCATTTTGAAATTTTTTGGTCTAAAAACAGGTTTTTCAGTTAAGTGGGTCTCGCACTCATATGCTCACTTTTTTTTGGGACACTTGCTGAAGGAAATTTTTACATTTTTAGATTTTTCATGGTAAGTTATGCATCCTCAGGCATTACCGAAGAATTTCATCAGATTCTGGATGGTCAAAAAGCTAAAAAAACACCATAAAAACCACCTTGCTGCCACCTTTTGCACCAGCAGGAAGTACTTCTGGGAGAAAGAAGGTTTGGAGGGTAAAATGAGCTCCAAATTGGGAAATTCCACTTGGGTTGGATAGCCAACATCCAGGGCTTTCCAACGAGCTATCATGAGCTCAATTTGGATGCCGGGAAGTACTTCCAAATCGGGCTGAAAGTCATGCGACCCACTTGTTTCAGGGATGCGACCCACTTAAATTTTTGGCTGAATTTTCAACTTCCAGCGCAGATTTTCGGCCAGTTTGGACCAGTTTTGCTTGTGGATGAAATTTTTGGGTTTCATGATGTAAATTTATGTTTGGCATGTAATTTTGGCTTATTTTTATCTATTCTAGAAGATTCACTCTCAAAAAAGTGAAAATCATGTAAATGAATCAGTTTCCACTCTTTTAGAGGCAAGTTGTTTAGATGCCTAGATTCTAGTTCCTTGTTTAGAATTTGTTGAAACTGATCCCTGAAGAAGGAATTCGACCCCTAGAGGCATGGGAAGGGGTTAGAGTGATCTATATGATGTAATTTATCAATCATTTTCAGAGGTTGGAGAGGTTGGACTCTTGGGAGACTTTTGGCACCATTGTACATATTTTTTCATATTTTGGCTAAGGAAAGATCAGAGGTTTTGCGGCACCTGTTGGGATTCTTGTGGTGTTCTGTTTCTTGATGGTGTTTTCTCTCTGTTTACTGTAAGTTCTTCATGTTAATGTATGCCATTCCTTTCATATGCTTCTGAACTAAATTGAATGAGTAGATGAGATTGAATCCATTGTTTACCGTGCTCTGCCTTTGAATTCATTTAGTTCTATATGTTTGCGACTGTTTGGAGAGGATCCAAGTTCTTCTTTGCCCTCTTCAGCTTCTCGTCGGTCTGATCTGTCCATATATCCAATCAAAAGCATCAAGACATTCACCTACCTTGCCCCAACTCGAAATCTGCAAAGGTCTGACCTTATCCCCGGACCCAAAATTTGTTTTTCCCATTTCTCCAGCGAAAACCCAAAAATAAAAAATCAAACATACCTATCTCTTTACTAGCCTAAAATCAGTTTCCTTTTAAAGTCATCTCGCACCTTATTGTTCATTTTATCGAGATTGACGGAGAGAGCCCTCTCCTGTCCTCGTAGGGCTAGCTACGAGGCTGAGCGTGGTTTGATGTAGCCTTGAGTTTTACCTCATTTCAGCCTGAGGTAGATTTGAGCGCCAACATAGTGGCGACCATACTGGGGAAGAAAATGGTTTGCTTGTTACTGTCATTTGCTATAGACGGAGTCTGAAGTCACACCAGGTAGCCTTCGAACTGCACATTGCTCTGCGAGTGCATAGTAGATAAAAGCTGCTTCAGTCGATCTCCGGTTTAGCTTGTGAATGTGTCCCTTGATTTGTGAATTCCCCCAGTACGTGTATCAAGTTCAGATCTGATTGTTGATGGTGGACAACGATCAGACATAAGAAGGCTGAAATCATTCACCTGGTGACTCCAATTCAAAGTCTGGAGGACTGACTCTTTCTCTGAGAAAATGGAAGGATCTTACACAAATTTCAGGTATCTAAAGTGGAATGGTATTCAGGATCTAATCTGCTTTCTCGTAAATTACTTCTTTGCTGGTCTTGAAGCTATCCTGAAAGTTTTTCAAAGTTTGTTGTATGAGAAAGGTCATCAAAATCTTCACTCGATCTATTCAAAAAGTGTAAATGTTGAGTTTCCCTTTGATCCCGGTCTCCTTACTTTTCCCACATCTTATGATGACTCTCTACAGAGTGATGAGCCAGAAAACAAAACTAATCCCACAGCTCTTGTACATGCCCCTACACCTTGTAAAATTCCAGATCGGTACAAACCTCTTGTTTTACCTTCTGTTCTTCATGCTTTTCCTGCAAATTATGATCTATATCTACCAAGATTTGACGGTGAATGTAACAATGTCAACGCTGAGCAACATGTGCAGAATGTTGAGACTTTTCTAGATCTTTTTGAAGTTGATGAAGAAGATGTTAGTATCAGACTTTTTGCTCTTTCTTTGCAAGGCCAAGTGAAGAGTTGGTTTAAAGCCCTGCCTGATGCGAACATCTCAGATTTCCAGCAGTTCGTCACAGTTTTCCTCGACAAGTGGATGATCGGACAAAACTTTTTGTTGATTATAGAAGAGTATAACCAGCTGAAAAGACTGCCAGGGGAGACAGTACAACAATTTTCTGCCAGATTTAACCAAGTTTATTATTTGATGCCAGTTGATATAAGACCTTCTCCTAGATCTGCTCTCTTGCACTACCTGAGTGCCTTTGATCCGAAAATGGAGTTTCAGCTGAGAGAAAAGAATATTGCAACACTTCACGAGATGCAGAACAAGGCAGTGAATGTAGAGGCTCATTTGCTGATCTTGAGGGCAAGGTTGAAGGAAGAAGAGATGAAAAACATAGATCCGGATAAATCGACACCTTCAGAGGACAAGCTTGATCTTTTCGTAAATGCAGTAGAAGAGATGGTGCGGAAAATTACTGCAAAAAATGAAAATGACATTCAAGAACAAGTTGCTGATCCAAAACATTTTGTTTCTGATCCCTGTAGTCATAGTGATTGTTTTATAGATCATTGTGAAGAAGAGAGAGTTGTTGATATGATGTGTATGTTTGATGATGTGTTTTATACTGATGAATTGCCTCAGTTTGATCAGTATGATGATGATTATGTTCTCCAAACAGAAGCTAATCTTGCAGACAAATCAGTAGCTAGTTTGTGTGAGGAGAAAGTTCACTTTCAGCAGCTCGAGTACAGTGATCAACCGATGCATATCAGCTATGGCAATGATGAGGAAAGTGCAGAAAATTTTGATGTAAGTGAAGGATCTTTGCCTTTTTGTTTTGATTCGTTTCAGTTCATTAGAGATAACTTCCATGCAATCAGAAATCAAACGTCAACAAGTCTTGATCTGGATCGTCTTGAGGGCAATGAAAACTTCTCATATTCAGACTTGCAGCCCCCAAAAGTCATTGATTGTCAAGTTGCAGCTGAAGACTTGGAAGTGGGCACACATGATTTAATGATTCAAGGTGACTCCATACCTTTCTGTTTTGAATCATTTCAGCTTTTGAAAGATAAATTTCATAGTAAATCTTCAGATGAGCAGCTTGTAGCATCAGATTTGCAGCCATCCAATGCAATTGAAGGTCAGATTACAGATGAAGGTGTGGAAGATGAAATACATGATTTGATGATGCAGGAAAATTCTATACCCTTTTGTTTCGAAGCATTTCAGTTTATAAGGTAGAATCTTCGTAATATATCTCAAGGAAAAGAGGAACAGCCAGTAGGATGTCATACAGTTTCAAGGGATACAGTGCAGCAGTCTTCTAAAGTTTTTGATGATCCTATTGCTCGTGTGTTGGATGATGTTTGTTATAAAAATTCTGCTCCATTAGCTAACCATGTGCCCGAAAAGAATGTTGATGATAATCTTATTCAAAGGTCACCTTCATTGTCTTGTTTAACAGATTGTTCATTGCATAGCACATGTAAAGATTTCCATTCATATGAGGAGATTGATGAAGGAGACTTTTGTTCTGTCTGGAATCAGCAACAGAGTTTGATTTTTCATGAATTTCAGGATCCTTTTGACAGCTTGCTGCAATCACCAAAGAAAAGCACCGCAGATGTGAGGAAAAGTTTAAGATCAAGGTATAGAGATTATCTGGACCAGAGCTATGTTTATGAAGATCCATTCGCAGTATTCTTGCAGTCATCCAGTCAATTTATGCTTTGCAAGTTTATCAGCAGTCCACTTGGTTCAAAGTTTCCATGGGAGTTGCCTTTCAGTAGTTATTTTTCGTTGTTCATAAGCAAGCATGTGGGAAGAAATCAAACAGCAGCCAGCATGCTTACATGGTTGCATTGGCTGTTCCATTACACTTGATCGGGTGGTGTAAAGCACAATTAGAGTAGGTTGTATTGAATAAGCTCTACTTTGAGCATATTTCCAGTTTGTCGGTTGTGTTTAAGTATCGAGTCAGTTTTTAGTTGAGTGAGAGTCAATTTGTGTCATCAAGTCATCATTTTTCAGTCATGCATTTCAGTTTGAGTTTTTGATTCCATGGCCCAATGGATAAAGCACTGGTCTGCTCTCCCAAAGATCTGCCGTTCTTGGCACCTCCAAGGAGCTACCATCCCCATTGGAGCCAATGTTAGAGTCAGCCTTTGTAGCTTTCCTCCAGTGATCAAACATGCTCTTACAAAGTGATTTTAAGGTGTCAAGGTCAAATTTTGTCATTTCAATGAGTCTTCAAAGCAAAATTTGGTCACTAGGCATTAGGTCTAGGGTTTGCTTTCACTCCTTCCAAAGTTGTCCAAATGTCGGTCCATGTCACTATTCAGCTGAGTGCGCCATCATTCAGAGGGTTTTCATCATCATGTCAAGTTCCATTGGGTCATTTTACATCTTGTTCATGCTTCAGTTGTGCCTTGGTAAGGTCCATTTCCCTCTCCTAGGGTTTTGGAGGTAATTTCTCTTGGACGGTCAAATCATCGAAAAAACTTGTATCCTGATGTTCACACACCTTCCCCTATCCTTAATATACCTTATTAAACACTTCCCATCACTGAGATCCCTAAAATTCCTCATTTCTGCACAAACCCTAGTTTCTAGCCACAACTTGGCAATTTTCTAGGCTAGGCCTGTGTTTTGCCCTTTTGGACCCCTTCCCCTCACTCAATCTCTGCGATTCCACTTTCCCCTGCTTCCTAACATCCCTCCCTACTTCCCAAAATTTCCCCAAGAATTTAGAAGCCCCTTATCCCCTTCATTTCGCTTCATTTCGACAAAATCCCTTGTTTCACACATCGGGATTAAGTTTCACTCAAAGATGTTTCAGAAGAGAAATAAAAGATGCATTTTGGAAACATGAGGGGTTTTGTCAAAACATCCCAAGGAAGAAAAACCTCTTTCACTTTTTACCACGGGTATCATATTTTGAAGAAATGTCAAAAATACGGGTGCCCTCGGGAGAATTGAATTTACCTCTTCGAAGTGGCCAGCCGAGAAGAATCAAGATTTCTCCTAGCATGGTTGGCTAAATGACTTGTGATGAGTCAAAGGATAAATAATTTTAAAGATATTTCCAAATGAGCTATCATGACCTCAATTTGGGTGGAGAACCCCAAAAAGTTGGTACCAATAGCGCTACGCAGGCGACCTCATTCTATCATTTTGACTAGTGTTGGGAGATTTGATTTTTGACATGGGAGTAGAGCGAAATCAAAATTGCAGAATTGTACTTGGTTTGGGCGAACTCCAGAAACTTTCCAACGAGCTCTCTGCCGGGTTGGACACGGGAAGCCTCCGTCCTTCTACAAATTCCTCTTGTCAGCTACTCTGTAGAAAAGTGCCGCGCTACCCATACGAGGGCTGCCCCGCTGAGGAACGCGCCTTAACCTCCTCTGACTGTGTAAGGCAACAAGGCGCTGCATAGCAACTTAAATAGAGAATTTGTGTTTGCCTTGGGGTTTGATTCTGATGAGCTCAACAGTGCAAAACAAGTTTTTTTTTTTATCATTGCTCGATAGATTTTTATCTGGCCTTGTGATGAATTTGATGTTGGGAAAGGCCCGTTTGGAGAAGAATATGGCTTCTCATTACGTAAATAATTCCTCAAGGTTTTTGGAAATATATGAATGAGTTTGTGAAAAGTTTGAAAACTCTTGAATGCTAAGTATCATCCTTGTGGCATGTTATGTACATGATCCTCACACCCCTAGTTATCTGTTTATCAACTACTTTGTCATGCCCTTTCATCATTTTTGCACAATTTCATGTTGATGGATATGGCCATATACCTAAATATTCTCTTTTTTGTATCATATATGTTGTACTTATTCATGGCCATTTTGTGTCACTATAGTTATTGTCATGATCTCCCTATTCTCCGGTTCATAAAAACAGGTCCCTGAGTGGAAATTTTTATTATGTTAAATTTTTAACATCATTGTGTAAAATTATACCATACATACTTGTTTGGTTTTCATTTGTCATCATGATCGAAACGATAATTTTTATGTCATTAAAAAAGCAGTCATCCTCATTATGAATTTTGTTTTCTTGTGATGTGGGTACATGGGTGATGTCTATTGGGTTTTGAACATACATTAAACTTTGCTTTCTTCTTTTCTATTAGTATATATACAAATATCTTGTTCAAAGCAATGTAGGAGGGCAGTCGGTTTATAGGCCGAGTCGGATAGGCAGTTCCACAGTAGGAGGGTATTATTGTGGGCCTCCTGAGAGGCAGAAAAGGTGATGAAAGCCATTATTGAGCTCGCATGCATTACATAAGCGAGAATGAAGATTACGAAAGGAGGTTGAAGGCGAAGCACTAAACGGCGGAAAAGCTGATCCACTCAGTTTTTGGCCAAGGCTTCGTTGATGGGCATGATATGATGGAGGGTTAAACAAATTTGAGCAAATTCGGGAAAAATAGAGTATCATTTTGAAAATGGTCTAAACGAAGGTTTTCGATTATTTGGGTAACCCATGCTCTTTCCTTTTTTTCGGGACATAACGGAAAGTCTTTGCATTTTGGATTTTTCATGGTAAGTTAGCCATCCTCGAACGTTTTCAGAAGCATTTCATCGGTTGGATGGTCAAAAACAAAAACACAAACCATGGCATACCTTTTGCACAGAAGTACTTCGGGAGAATGAGTTTTGGAGGAAAATGAGCTCTAAATTGAAAGTCCTTGGGTTGGATGTAAACATCGAGGCTTTCCAACGAGCTATCATCGACTCAATTGGGATGCCAATGAGTGCCTGAAATCAGGTTGAAAGGCGGCGCTACCCACTCATCCCGGGCGCTACACATAGAATTTTTGGCTGAATTTTCAACTTCCAGTAGGCTCATAATTTGGCCCGAGTTAGGACAGTTTTGCTTGTGGATGAATTTTTGGGTTTTCATGATGTAAATTTATGTTTTGGCATATAAATTTGGCTCATTTTACTTTATTCTAGAAGATTCACTCTCGAAAAAATGAAAATCATGTAAATGAATCGGTTTCCCACTCTTTTAGAGAGGTAAGTTGTTAGGTAACCTAGATTCTAGCGCCTTGTTTAGAATTAGTTGGAACTGCTCCTAGAAGGAGAATTCGACCCCTAGAGGCATGGGGAAGGGGTTAGGATGCTCTATATGATGTAATTTTCAATCATTTCGGAAGGTTGGAGAGGTTGGACTCTTGGGAAACTTTGGCACGCATTGTACATATTTTTCATATTTTATTGTAAGAAAAGATACGGAGGTTTTTAGGCACTGTTTGGGATTCTTGTGGCTTTATTTCTTAATGGTGTTTTCTCGGTTGTTAAGTTCATGTGTTTATGTGTATAAATTTCTCACTTATGCTTCTTAAATTAAATGAATGAGTAGATGAGGTTGAATCCATTGTTCACGGGTGTACGCAACCGTTCATTTAATTTTTTACATGTTTTTCGCTTTGTTTAGAGAAGGATCCATGTTCATCCTTTCACTTTTCGACTCCCTTTCATTACGAAGTCCATCCATATATGCAATCAAAACGTTAAATACTATTGCCTACCTGCTTTAATAAAATACTGCCAAGGTACGAGCCTTATCCAGAACCCAAAATTGTTTCCCGTTTCTCCATGAGCACAAAATCAGAGTAAACTTACCTGTCTCTTTACTAGCTAAATCGGTATTCATTGTTCATTATAAGTCATCTCAGCCTACGAAAGCACTAGGAATGAACTTGGGAGAGAGCCCTCTCTTGTCATGTGGGAGCTAGCTACGAGAGTGGGCGTGGTTTGATGTAGCCTTGAGTTTTACCTTATTTAAGCCTAAGGTAGATTTGAGCGCTAACGATGGTACCTTTTATTCACTTTCTAAATTAATGAAGTCAAGAGGATGGTCATTAATATGTGTTTGCTCTATAGCTTCTTGGATCTTTTATGTAGTGTATGATGGTTTTGAATGACTATCACAATCATATTACACTATTGAGGTCTTTTTTTTTTTGGTTATAAAAGTAATGTAAAGGTCATGTAAAGACCTATGATGTAATAATTGTTATATTAAGTCATTGGGGTCAAGTAAATTGGCATGTGACGGTGAGGGTTGTGAAGTATGTTTTATGGTTGGGGTGAGGACATGATCCAGTGATTACAAAAGGTTGTGTACGAGGTTTGCTTGAAAGGTCGCATCCCCTTATGTTGATTATTACGGGTAGTCACATATACATTCGAAAAATTCATAATCTATACGCGAGTGTCAAACATGGGATGTGTGCCGCCGAGATGTGCTATATAAGAGTTATTATAAGCACCTTTCAAAATTTTCAGGTGACTCAGGTTGTTATTGATGTTTGATTGGTTCTATTATGCTTGTTGTTTTTGATGATGTCTCTCTCATAATAATTTGTGGTTGACGATGCGGTTGGGATGAATTTTATGGAATTATATATTTGACTAAGGATGATGCTACTATGTGGTGATATGTATTTGGATATGGGTCGGTATGTATTTCAATAATTGATTTAGTGTGATAGTGATTCGAGACTTATTTGTTTGATATTTGAGATGTTGTACTCTGGAGGTCTTCTTAAGAAGTGTCTACATACACGTGTTTATTTTAGAAGACAATAGTGTATACAACTAGATGTATGATTTATCAAGATTTTCGGTGGCAACATATGGTTTCTATGATGAGTAACAATGTTTGGCTTGGTATATTGATGAGTAACTATGCATTGATATGATATATCCTAGTTTGGTTTGATATAGTTTCAATGGTTGTTATAGTTTTATTGAATCTAGTGATTGATTTGATGATTCGATTGATTTCGAGAATTGTTGGGAGTGGATGAGTTTGAAACATTTTGAAAAGTGATCCACAAAAGTTGAGGATAACGGTCTTCATAAAAGGGGTTACATGACTCCCTTCCAATGGGACACAGAGAAAACGAAATAAGTTTACGATATACTGCAAGTAGGAGTCTATGTGTTGGTATGTGTTGGTTAGAGTTTGCGTCGGTACAATATTGTAAGAATATTTTATTTAATAAAGAAGAATATAGAGATGACAATAGCGTTGGTTTTCTTACATTGGATTTCCACTAAAGAACCTAATGTTCATATGGATTTGTGTTTTTTGATGTTCTATCTACCTCTTTAATTAATGAATAATAGAATAATGATGCATTGATTAATACTCCACGGGTGATTAGATAAGTTATTTGGATATACGCGGGTTTATGTAATTACGATTGCGCACATACAATAGTTTCCTTTTTACAACGATGCATATAAAAATAAGAATAAAAAATTGAAATTAGAGAATACTGTGTAAAATACTAAATTATAAAAACCACCTCCCCTCCCTCACTCTCCCCCCCCCCCCTTAGTATTTTCCCTAACATGATGATTACGTAGATATGCTAAATCTCATAGTAAATGGAGATATATCCGAGCCTCATTATAACATAGTCCAACTAAATCACATGGTAAAGGAGATATCAAAGGAGCCTCATTAAAACATAAAACCCACTAAATCTCATGGTAAAGGGAGATATATCAAAGGAACCTCATTATAACATAGTGCCAGCATGCTTGAGAGCATAAAGAGAATGATCAAAAATACAAATTGCTTATTAGATGCTTCTACTAGCATGTGAAATTAACTAATGACAAAGTAACAAGAGCATAAATTGTGTGTTTTGGAAAATTTTAAAATATTAGCTTTTATTCTGATTTGATGTTTTTTTAAGGTTAAAAAAAAACAAGCAAATAAAAAGGCACGGTAGAGTGGCCACTCAACAACATGAAAATCTATGATATCTATGGAAGTGAACTTCATTCTACAAAAGCTTTTCCATCATTGCCAAGATTAAAAAGAAGTCTTGAAATAATTAGGTAGAAAACTTTCAATAGCATATTTGATTGGTTCCAAAAAAATCATGGCAACCTCGACCATCATATATAGCTAAAGACCCATCATCATCTCTTTCAATCCGGGACTAACATATATAATTCTCAACAAGTTCCATATCTCACAGTTACATGGCAGGTTCCTACGATTCACTACCCCACAACATGGCGAAGTGGCCCCTCTCCTCTTAAATAAAAATATATTTTAAAATTTGGTATATATAATATTTAATTATATTATTATAAAGTATATATTATTATTCTGTTATAATAATAAAAAGGTTTTGTGCTCATTTTTTAATTTGGAAACGAATTTCATTAGGTACGATAGTATTTAAATTTGTTCTCTATCTACTAGCTTTCGGTACATGCTAACGGAATTGGTTAATAATTGTTATTAAGTGAAGTTATAAAATTAGCTTTTCAATTAGGGCCAAGCACATTAGCAAGATTTCTTGTTGTTTTCTTCCAAAGGACATGGTTAAATAATTGGCTCTCTATTTTCAAGTGAAATAAGCTAAGATTATATATATATATATATATATATATATATATATATATATATATATTATAATATAATTATTTAAAAAAATATTCATTAAATATTAAAATATATTTAAATATATATATGTTTCTTACGTACTCTTGGTAAATAATTATTACGTTACTATGTTGCTTTATTGAGCAGAAAATCAAGATTCGATTAATGGTAATTCTTGGTAACGACCTCTTATTCTTTATTTACTTGGAACCTAGACTGATAAAGTGGAGACATAGCTGGGTGCCACACAATTTCAAATTGGAAAAGTTGGGAGCATATTAATGTAAATGCACTAGATAATGACACGGAGTGCTATGATGGAGGATGGTGATGGGTGGGTCTCCATTGGGTTGCGGAGGTCACGAAAAAATTGAAGTTTCTCTTCCCAATACAACGTATAGGGGTTCAGCGAGTATTTTAAAGGTTCCGCCATTGAAATTGTATACCCAACGGGTATTCATCCGATCAAAGGACCTTCGAACCCTTATACATGGCTTCCACTTTTCCAATGCGACAAGAGATTGGTTTCAGGCAATGCCTCTTTTCAAAATGGCAAGAGGGTAGTTCTTGCCTTGAGCCTGTTGAATTCATTATGTATACTTACCTACGGTTCGGTGACGTAAGGAGTAGAGTAAGGATACAATGAAAAGAAGATGACCATCTCTAAGTACAATTTTGACCAATGTGTTTTTAAGAGATAAGTATTCTTATCATCCTTTTCATGGTAAAGTTTGCATATAAATAATTATTATGTAATAAGAAGAGATGTGATTCTGTGGTATAAGCAAGAAAATAGAATATGCCTCTTTTATATTTTAAAAGATATTTTCTTAGATAAATTCAAGGGTATCTTTAATATCAATATTTATATAATATTGTATAACAAAAATAAATATTGTATCTATATTTTAAAAGGTTTTTACGAATGTATTAAATAGGGTAGCTCTTTAATATTAAATATTTACATAATGGTATACATGAAAAATGAAGATGTGATCTTTGCTTTAAAAGGGATCTTATTACTCATTTTAGTTTTAGGAAATGAGAAGAGATAATTATTTTCTTAGAATAGATTAAAGATATGCTCTTTCTTGAAATATATTTAAATAATAAAATGAAGAAAAGAAAAGAGAAGTTTTCTCAGATTTATATTCATTAACCATATTTGTAGTATTAATGAATTAATAATCCATAGATGATTTACGTAAATCCATGAATATTTTTTTACCATGATAGTGGTAGAGATTAATGAATTAATAAATCCATGGGTAGTTTACCATGGTGTTGATAGAGATTAATTATTTCATAAAACCATCGGTGGAATTCACACATGGTGTTTGTGAATATTAGTCAATTCATAATTCCATGAATGAACTACCTTGTTGCTAAAATGGTTGTTCAATAAATCCCATGGAATGGGGAACTATTTAGGTTATATTTCTTTATATGAACAAGCTACATATTTATTTGAATGAACAAATGCAGGTGATTACTTTCATGATTGTAAGTATTGAACCTTTTGGAAGAAGATCCTTCATAGGCATTTTAACATAAGTAAAAACTTTCATTAGAAATAATATAAATATTTATAGGTGGGAAAGATAGCATGTGGTGCTAAACTATATTGGAAATGATTGTGGTATAATCTTTGAAAAAAAAGTATGTAATTATATTCTTAATTGCATAGTTTTACAAGGAAACATGTGTTTACATGCTCACTAGCAGTGAGATTTCCTTTAGGAAGACTCGTGAAGGAAGGCTGGTATAACTTAGGTGGAAGTCTTTTGGAATCTATGTGCCTTTTGCTTATGGGAGAAACATTTGATATGTTAGATTGCACTCCATGTACTAAGTAGCAAACTCAAGGATTAGCTATTTTGAGTTAAATTATATAAATTACTTGCTGAAGTATCATAACTAAGTATCAGTTTATTTTAAATATATGGTCTTTTCTTTTGATTTTTAGTTATAGATTACCATGGTGTTTGTGAATGTCGTTAAATTGTAATTCCATGAATAGATTACCATGTTGTTACTAAAGAATAACGTTGTTAATAAATCCCATGATACACCGAACTATTCAATTATGTTTCTTTAGATAAACAAACTATATTTCTTTAGATGAACAAAGTAAGATGATTACTTTTTTATCATGATTATGATGTTAATTCTTTTTGGAAGAAAGGAATCTGTGCATAGGGATGCAACATAAGTAAAAACTTCCATTAGAAAGAATATAAATATTTGTAGGTGGGAAAGATAGCATGTGGTCTTTAAACTATGTTGGAAATGATTGTTTAGTATAATCTACTAGAAAAAGAAGACATGTAATTATATTCAGTGCATGGTTTTACAAAAAGGAAACATATGTTTACATGTTCACTAACATTGAGATTTCCTTTGGGAAGACCTAAATGAAGGAAGCTACGTGTGGGTGGAATATTTTGGAATCTATGTCTTTTTTTGCATGCTGCATGGGAGCAACATTTGATATGTTAGATTGCACTCCATGTGACTGAAAGTAATAACTCAAGGGTTAGCTATTTTGATTAAATTATGTAAATTGCATGCATGGTATCATAACTAAGTATCGATTTATTTTAAATGTATCTTTGGGGAGATGTAAGCTAATATTGCCTTGTGTTGAGCCGTTAATATGCCATTATTATTATCACTTTTGAACACTTATTTCCTTGTTCTCTATTCTTCATCATGTCATTTATTATAATTTATTATGTAAATCCATTTTATGATGATTTATGCTTCTATGAATGAATATTGTTATTCTCCTTTATTTCTAATAAATTGATGATTATGCATGATTTTATCAATGATAGTTTTAATAATCAGTTGTAACATTATTCACCATTTTTAGCCTACAAAGATAATTTCTGATTGAAGATTTGATCATTAAAGAGTGCCCGACTCGAAATTCATTTGAGACAAAGAGTAAAAAATAGTTTTAGTTGAGATTTCTAGCAAATGAAGCAGAATCTGGAAAATGCGGAACATGGGTTTTGTCCAGAACGGACCAATTAACTATAATATGAACGGTTTGCCTAAATTCGGCTTTTACTGAGAGAAACGCAGGGTTCTTTGAGCATGATTTTCTCGGTTTGTTGTTACGAAGTAGTCCTCGAATCTCGATTATGACCAAATTACCTTGTTCTTGTTGATCAAATGGTTGAGAAAACCAATTTTGTAATAAGGAAATCATGTTATACTTATCTTTATTGTAACTTCTCTCCTGATCTCTTTATTTAATGAAAACGGAGATCGAGGAATGGGAATGATTTGGGGATGATTTGGCGATGAAAAATGATGGAAAAATGATGAAGAATGATGGTGGATTATTCATGATAGGATAGGGGATTGTTGCATGTTGTAATTCTCAAGCCTTTGCTGTTGTAATAAATTCACAATTTGCTGATTAATACATGATTTGGGGAGTTGCGGTAAATCTTTTCATTCTAAAGTAACCCGAGCGTGTTGGCCGGTAAGGGCCGACCTGCGGTAGGTACGTTGTTTATACGTATCATATCTTTGCAATTCTTTATGAGTACGATGGTTTGATTTCCTTTTCATTTCTTTAAATTGTTTTGTTCGGTAATCTTTTGTTTATGAACATTTCGCCAGGGTAACTTTGTATATTGAAATCATAATTGGATTGCGTGAGTGATAGGGTATTAGTGCCTTGAAATGTCCTCTTGATAATTATTTTGATCTAATGTTGCGCTATCTAATTAAGACTATGGTTCATTTAATTCTGCTCGATTATAATTGCAATGGTTGTTCAATTTAAATTTACTATTCAATTATAACTACGGTGTATTGCTTCAATAAGCATGATTAATGTTCATCTTGGCTAGGTTGCTAATTCAATTACATTTATAGTTTTATAACTACAATGACTTAGTTTTGTTGTTAGGTTCCATTTAAGATTGTTGTTTAATTCTAGTATTTTAGCATTGCTATTCCTTTCCCATTAATAAATCATTTTTGTTAGATGAAGCTTTGCTGTTCATTTCTGTTGATTCATTTAAGAGTGCTTTTTAAGAGTTTTCTAGTTTTACTTTCGATAGCGACTTCAGTTCGATTTCGATTTCCTTTTAAAGGGTGGCTTTAAAAAGCGAAATTTGTCCATTGTAGAAGAACATTGGTTATTGCTTCCTCGTTCCCAGTTGATTGTCTTGTTCGGTTTGAAGTTTCAATTTACTCCAATATCCGGAGAGGAATGAGTTATTGCTACGCTGTCCTCGATTGATGGTTGTTTTGGTGAATGATTTAGTTTAGAACATTTTCGGTTTCTTGTTCCAATTAGATTTTGTTTTAGAGCTTTCATTTACTTTTGCATTTTAAGCACTATCTTTGCCAAAAAATTACTCTTGAGTAAATAGCCGCCTCAGTAGGTACACTCACTTAAATAAAAAGTCGTCCTAAGGTTGATAATTAATGTGAAGGTAATTAGGAGTTAAAAAGACCCTTTTGTCGCTCACATTTTGGGCGGCCGTTCTTTTGAGGGAGAGTGTGGCCATTTCTAAAGAGTAGTGTGAATGCGATGAGTGCCTTCTGAGAAGAATTGGTTGTTAAAAACGGAAGGTAAGAACCTACGTACGGGCATGCTGACCACATACGCCTAGCTTTCGTGATTTGTTAATTTTTTTGTGTAGAAATAGGTGTTGAATTTTTGTGTGAATAAGTAGGAAAAAAATAGAAATTTTAAGAAAATGAATCACATGTGATTTCACTCAAGTGGTGATGTAAGCACACCCATTTCACTAACTAATTGACGGGGAACATTTGAAGAAGGAGCCTCGAAGAAACACATGAAAAACATCTTATATTATGGTAAGAAATGGCTCACGGTTATACTTTTGAATTCCTATAAAGATCTAGGAGGAGTGACACAAATGCCATAATTCCCCCATCTTCACCAAATTTTCATGGTTTAGCAAATGAAGATCCGGATACATTCTTATTTGAGTTTGAAATACTTTGTAGAGGATATGATTGTACTAATGATCAAAGATTGAAAGTGTTTCCTCTTACTCTAAAAGGAGCGACTCTCGATGGTTCATGAGCAGTGGGAATTGCATCCAATCATGGAGGACATGAAGAACATATTCTTGAAGAAGTACCAAGACTATTGCAAATCCAATGAAGATATTTTCGGTATGATACAAGGGGAAGATGAAGTTTGGAGGACTATGTAGATCGATTTCATTATAACCTTCAAGAATGAAAACTGGCATTTGGGGAAAAGAGATCTTAAAAGCACTCATTCTTAAAGGAATCAAAGATGAATTTTTTAGAACTCTTAAATCTGATAGGAAAAAGGTGATGTTTTTCGGTTATCATATGATGATGTTTTGTGAGTTGTGCATAAGGTATTCAAGAGGAATCTCCCAGGTATAGTAAGACTTCCCAGAAGATGTTTGTTCTTTCTTTTTCCAAATGCTACAAGAATAGGAGACATACGAGCTGAAATCAATAGTTTATTTGAAAATTTTAAAGTTGATTTTATTAGCTCTCTAAGCAAAATTGGACGTTTTGCGAGGTTCATAAAAATGAAGAATTTGATGAGCAAATGTTTTCCTCATGGCCAAGAAAGAATCTAGGCCCATAGATGGTTACTCTTCTTTATACGGATGGAAGTATCATATCAAAGAAGGTGGGAAGGTGCAAAAGGTCAAAACCATGGAAATCATGACTACGGTATAGTTCAAAAACACTTCTTCTCCATTCTCTTACTTGCATAATCCATTATGGAATACTCATGTTCTAGAGCGTATGTGTCGATTTCAATATAACCACAATCTTATCTACAAGTTTGGCATGGTTCACCTTATGATTGCATGACTACTCTCCCTCATCTTGTAGCACAAGCACATTCTCCATCTTCTCCACCAGCTCTTTCACAGCATCTGCTTGCATATCAAGTTATCCACTCAACCCAACCAACCACATCATCCTGATGCTCACGGCTATACCACACGATTTCTGTCAACTAATTCCACACCCTCACCACAATAGCTTCGATGCAACATGCTTACAATGTTGAGCGAAAAATTTACCCATCTTTTTCCACCCATTCTATCTCACATGCACCAATAGGAAAAAACTTACAATGAGATTCGAATGTTTCAAATTCAAAAATTGTAGAAACTATGGAAGAAAATGAGGTTTCTTTTAGTATGCATCAACAAGTCATTTCAAAATCTCAGAATTTCATGATATGATGGCTATGGGAAATCAAGAAAGTAAAGGATATATTGAAGATTAGTTTCATTCATCACTTGTTTGCAGCATCACTCTATACTTCAACAATTTTTGACAACATATTTTTCAAGGGAAGTTGGCTTCTCATACCTAATTTTATCAACATGCATTTTTTCGATTTGGGTATGTACATATTCTGAACCTTATTTAGAAAATGGTTCATTAGGTACTCATATACATAGTCATATTCATATTTTAAATCAAAGTAGGTTAGTGAAAAAAATAAAAATAAAAATAAAATAAGAACATAAATAAATGCACTTTGTTTTTTTGTAAAAATAGTTGTTTGTTTGTTGCAACACGCTATCAAATCAACATTGGTGATAATTTTTTTTTAATTCATTTGTGTATGTAGATGAATTATAATGGAAATAATAGTTCTAAAAACACTCATATTCATTTTTTATCACCAATTTGAAAAAAAAAATTCTTGGATATCATTTTTTTGACTTTGAGCTTGATGAAATTTCTGGAAAAACGATCAGGAGACCGGTCTGTTTTGAGAAGGCAAAAAGTGAATATTTTTAAAACCTGTTTCTATCCTAAGTAGCCCTTGATTTATACTTTCCAACCCAATTTGAATCACTCAATTTGGTTGAAACGAAAAAGTTAGAAACAAAACATTGACGGGGTGTCTAGTGGGCAGCTCGGGGAACGAGTTGGAGACAATTAGGTTTTTGAACGCAAATGTTTGAATTTTTAAAACTTGTTACTATCGTAGATTCCCCTATGAATATAGTTTACAATTCAATTTGAATAACTCATTTTTGATATCGTGTGAGGAAGTTATGATCAAAATGCGAAGTACATCTATCGTAAATAAGCACCCTTAAAACTATGTCTTTACGGGCTGTTCCTTACGATGTTTGACTATCAATTCTTCTTTTCTTCAAAACATGTTTCTATTGGAGATAAATAAATGAATATACTTTCATTTTCAGTTGAATCATTTTGAATCCGACATCAAGCAGAAGATGTATGCTTAGAAATATGATGAATTTATTCTAGATTGGGTAATCGAAAATGACTATAATATACGAGTTGTTCTATAAACAAATTTGACACATATCATAGCATTGAATTTTTAAAACCTGTTGTATACTGGAGATAACCTTTGAATTAGCTCTCATTTTGCTTTGGAATCACTCAATTTCGACGAAAAACAAAGTTGTGATTAAAACAACTATTGGATAGTATGGTGGAAATACTTTGCTCTCCGCAGGGTGACAAATAAATTTTTACTTTGTTATTTTCTCAATGGATTTGTTATATAGAGTAACTACTTGTTATTTTTTGCATCATTCTTGGATTCGGGGAGCCCGATCACCTCTCTTTCTCCATGATTTAATGTTTTATTGCGGGTAGACACTCTCTTTTTACCGGGAATTACGGGAAAATAAAGAAGGTCAATTTATGGACGAGTGATTCTTGAAAAAAATTTAACGAAAACAAAGGAATTTCATCTAAGTCATTACCCAACGGATTCATAATAGAAGAAATGAAGAATTGATTTCGATTTGAAGATTCATGTCTTGTCTTTGCCAAAACATTCTTCAAAAGATCATTTTTTATACATAATATATGTTTATTGTAACTTAATTTACATATTGTTTTTAAATAAAATGTTGTTTTTTTCTTTTCTAATTTCTCTTATGTTTTGTGTTTCGGTGTTGCTTCATTCAAAGTGCTAACTCATCCTCGACATCGTCTTGTGAACGGTAATTGTTTTTGCATGTTTGCATTTTATGATTGTCCATTTTGTTGTTCCTTTAAAGAATGGAACAACATACCTTCACGTTTTCTTTTGGCTATTTTCGAATGGGTGACATGTACACTTTTCATTTTTGCTATTCATTTTTTTCCAAAGAGCAGCCTTGCATTCTTGTTCCTTTTCAAAGACGACACTTTTAGTTTCTTGTTCCTTTTTCCAGAACGACATTTGCATTTTCACATTTTTATGTGTGCTTTTGGTGTGAATTTCACTTTGCTATTCCCTACACGGAACACCACTTTTAGGTATTTTGTTGTTCACTTCAAAGAGCAACCCTTCAGGAGTATTTTCGAAACAACCTTTTCTTCCTCTTGTTAGGACTATTCCTAGTTCATCTCAACCACATTCTTTGATTCCCCTTCATGGCATGAAGTACACTATTTTTATAAGGACAAAAATTATGGATTCTATTGAAGAGAGTTAATATCATTCACGTTATGATCTTTAACATGACGAAGCTCCTTGATGATGAATTATTTTCAAAAGGGACACAATTATTTATATACTACTTTCTTGCATTGTTTTACGATAGACATGATATTGATTGATCATCTTAATATATCACTGGTTCCATATACGGATTATAATCTTCTGCATGCCTTAATAAATGAGATTATGAGTATATTTTCTATTGACATGTTCAACTTCTTCCGCCATCCCTTATCTTCGGGATGCGAGCCTCCCTCCTTTTATCCTTAAAATTGTGTAATAACAACAAGTTGTTCTGAGATGGAAGGATAGGGGTCTACGACCAAAACAAATACCATGTTCATAAGGTTGTGAAAGTGACATTCCCATTATGGCCACCACACCGGAGTTGCGATCCATTGGATAGTGGAAAATTATCCTTGGAATAGGAGGTCTCATCACGAACGGTCTGATCACTTTTGCTGCCCATCCCGGTGAATGGCGGTGTGGTTATCTTGGTTACCACGCCATCCTGTGGTCTCTTACGTAAGAACGACGTGAAACTCTCTGGTTATAAATTGAGGATTACGGCTCATATGAGTTAAAAAGCAACCTGTAGGGACTGTAGAGCCTTTCTTTGACATGTTGACTCTTGCTTATGGTATTGAAGTTATATCTTATCGTCAATTATTATTATAATACCCTTTTCTTATTTTTCTTTTTATCGAAGTTATTTCATGCTTTTTTCCTTATTTTGAACCTTTATGCATGAGAAATTGTTTTATGATCAATCACATCATTTTCAGCTAACATCTTATCGGTAAAGCATCTTTTTGGCATATTGTTGTTATTTTTCTCTTTTTCATCACCTATCATCAATTCAAAGTGTCCTATCTCTTATTCATAACTATCTTTACACACTCTTGCTCTCATTATAACCAAAACTCCCGCTATCCTATCATTGATATGTGTCCTCTTGCTTCATTCAACTTTGCTATATTGTTCATTCCCTTGTCTTGCCATATTTTCAACACCTCTCATGTGCTTTATGGTCATGGAATTCATTTTCCAATGGAGAAGGAATATGCATTATGGGATTGCATGCGATATGATTCTTGCTCTACCATCACTTGTTGATTTTCCAAAATATTAGTATTGCATGTATATGGGGATTTTAAGTTAAAATTTTTGCATGCATCTTGTGCTCTATTGTATTTATGGATTCAAGAACATTGTGTATGCCAAATAGTGCTTTGTTTGCGGGGAAAACAACAAGTATGGGCAGAATTCTATTCATAGTATGACCACACTATTGCACTTAACAAAAGAGCTAAACGCACGTGAACAATTCTCCTTAGACATGATGTATTCCTGGATTCCACCTTTTGTGTCACTTTCACTTTCAACTACGCCTACATCGGCTTCAACAAATACCGGTCCATATATGTCATTCCACATTTTTCTTTTTTGGAGGTAAAACTTGAGGTAAAATAGCATAATTTTACGATTTGTGCAATTTAGGAGAATTTCTTTGAAATCCATTTTGAGCATTATTTATCATCCTTCATTCACATCTTTACCTTCCCCTTTTTTTTAAGTGACATATCATCTTTCAGTTTGAAAGTGTTTCTTTCATTCATTTCTTTCTTATGACTATGCCATTCATATTCTTTATCATCCATTGCTATTCTTATTCATTCTCAACATCGCCCTTATTCCATTTTGTTTTACTAAAGCATAAATTCAACGAACGGTAGCAACCACCTCTATTTGTTTTCTAGCATCGCATGAGGGCATGTTAATTTTTCGGAGAGGGAGGAATTGCTACGCATGATGGATGTTTTTCTATTTTTCTTTCTACATTTAAGGCATACAATTTAGGTGTAGAAATTGATTTCCATAATATTTTTAAAACTATGAACTCGATTCTGTGATTTTTGGAAAACACGGACGTATCATTAATACGAACCGAGACAATTTCAAGATAAATTGGTTCATAAAATTTCGGAAATGTGCATCTCACCTACGGCCATTTTGTTTATCTCATGATCGGGTACATCAAAACGATTTGATTTTTGGATCATAAAGCCTCATATGTTAGTTACTTGCAACATTTCAACAAACGTTGGTTTGTAGTTTTTGAAAATAGTTAATGAAGTTTCACATTGCTTATATCATATTTTATTTTATAACTTCATATATACATATAGTTAGATATCAATATAAAAATTGTTATGCCTTCATCGAAGATTACTAAAAGTGAATATTCATTAATTGAAGAATTCATTTGTTCTGTCCTATTTCATGTTGCAGAGATGAACACTGTTTTACTTGCTTGGTTAACACATGGGTTTTTGTCTTTGGGTTGCATGAGGACATGCAATATATTCGATTTTCGTTGCATGAGGACATGCAACATATTGGTGTGGGGGTATGTTGGGCGTTAATATGCCATTATTATTATCATATGAACACTTATTCCACCCATTTCTACTATTTCATCATGTCATTTATTATAATTTAATATAAATCCATTTTATGATGATTTATGCTTCTATGAATGAATATTATTTATTCTCCTTTATTTCTAATAAATTGAGGATTGTACGTGATTTTGTCAATGATAGTTTTAATAAATCGATTTAGCAACGACTGACATTCCCACCATTTTTAGCCTCTAAGATAATTTCCGGATTGAGAATTTGATCATTAAAAGTGCCCGACTCGAAATTCGACGGGACGAGTGACGGTTTTGCGGTTGAGATTTCGCGCAAATGAGCGAGTACGGAAAATGCGGAACATGAGTTTGTCCGGGCGTGATAACTTTGTCAAAAAACGGTTTGCCCAAATTAGAAGCTTGCGGGAAAACGTAACGGAGTTCTTTTCGGCATGATTTTCTCGGGATTTGACAATACGGCCGTCCTCCAAATCTCGGTATAAATGAAATTCGTATTGTTCTTGTACGATCAAATGGTGCAAAAGAAGCAAACCAATTTTGTAATAGAAATCATGTTATACTTATCTTTATTGTAACTTCTCTCTGATCTCTCTCTATTTAAATGAAAACGGAGATCAGAGATGGGGATGATTTGGGGATGAAAAATGATGGAAAAATGATGAAGAATGATGGTGGATTATTCATGATAGGATAGGGATTGTTGCATGATGTAATTCTCAAGCCTTTGCTGTTGTAATGATTCCACAATTTGCTGATTAATACATGATTTGGGAGTTGTTGTTCATTCTTTTCATTCTGAAGTAACCTAGCATAAAGACCGGCGCTTGCTGGCCCACTGGTGGAGTACGCTGTATTATATCTTTATGATTCATGTGTGGTTTGATTTCCTTTTCATTTCTTTAAATTTTTTTGTTCAGTAATCTTTTGTTTATGAACATTTCGCAGAATTGCTTTGTTATATTGAAATCATAATTGGATTGCGTGAGTGATAGAATTATTAATTATAACTTGAAATGTCCTACTGATAATTCTGATCTAATGCTGCGCTATCTAATTAAGACTATGGTTCATTTAGTTACTGCTCCGTTATAATTGCAATGGTTGTTCAATTAAGTTACTATTCAATTATAACTACGATTGCTGTTGCTTCAATAACTGTGATTAATGTTCATGCTGATAGGTTGCTGATTCAATTATATTTATAGTTGTTGTGTCTTTCTAATGACTTAGTTTTGTTGTTCGGTTCCATTTAAGATTGTTGTTTAATTCTAGTATTTTAGCATTGCTATTCCTTTCCATTAATAAATCATTTTTGTTAGATGAAGCTTTGCTGTTCATTTCTGTTGATTCATTGCAAGAGTGCTTTTAAAGAGTTTTCCTAGTTTACTTTCAATGGCAGCTTTAGTTCAATTTCGATTTCCTTTTAATTGCTTTAAAGCAGGACTGTCGACTGTAGAGAACATTGGTTATTGCTTCCTCGTTCCCAGATTGATTGTCTTGTTCCGGTTTGATTTTAATTGCATCAATATCCAGAGGAATGAGTTATTGCTACTGTATCCTCGATTGATGGTTGTTTGAGTGAATGATTTAGTTTAGAACATTTCAGTTTCTTGTTGTTCCAATTAGATTTTGTTTCCAACTTTCATTTACTTTTGCATTTTAAGCACTATACTGCAAAACATTACTCTTGAGTAAATAGCCGCCTCAGACTGAGTACACTCTTGAAATAAAAATTCGTCCCTGGGTTGACAATTAATGTGAAGGTAATTAGGAGTTAAAAAGACCCTTTTTATCGCTCCACACCTTGTAGTGCTTATGCGAATTAAGCATTAGTTAATGTGATGACTTATAACTAGCACATATGAGGTATGTGTTGTTAAAGGGAGAATGTCAAGGTACTTTACTTGCATGTCATGAATATACAAGAGTAGATGGAGAAGCCTCTCTAGTATAGATATATGAAATGGTTGATTAATACTTTATGAATCTTGACATCAATGTATGTTGAAGGCATCTTTAGTAGGGAATGATGGTGACCTGTACAAAGGAAATATTATGCTTAACTTGGTGGCAAGTAAATGATTATGGTTCATGCACATAAGTGTGAGCTGCAAGATGATCCAATGTACGATGGTCCATTGTAGGGCATCCATGCCACGAAGATATGAAGATATGAAGATTAGTGGGTAAATGCTATCATATTTATTTTAATGGCTTTAAGCTAGATATTTGTATATTTCCTTGTAAGATTATATAAACGATGGTTAAGGGATGGTATCCCTTATAAGCCATTGAGTGAGGGCTGATCACCCTCACGAGCGTTTAATAATAAAATTAAACGTTTGCTGGTTTTCACCCTACAGGGTTTCCAGGGTATATTGGTGTTCAATGATGTGATTGATTATTGTGTCAAGATGATGATATAGATTCCTTTCTTGTTATGATGTTCATAATGCCAAGTATGTGATGACTACATGAAAAATGAAATGAGTGGAAGGTTACGTCATACAGTATTATGTTAATGTATTGTAGTGGAGGTTGTTAATGGTTAAGGAGCTTATTATTCTTATTCTAAACTTACACTATGAACTGGTAAACATTCTATGTAATGATGAGTAAGGAATATTTAGTAGTGAATGGATAGTTACCCATGAGTAACTTGTATAAAAAAAAAATTAACTCCTTACATTTCCATGTGAAGTTATCGGTGTACGTTACAAGTGGTATCAGAGCTAAAGGTTGCAGCACTGGTGCCTTTGGGATTTTTTAAGCAAAAATAAATTGAGAGATCCGAGATGAAATGCACGTATGTGAAGGAAGGCATCGCATCTCTAATCCAGGTTGAATAAAGAGTTTCAAGAGATAAGTATTATTATCTTTCTTTTCTTGAAACAATAGTTATTGCATTTATGGAAAATAAAATGCGTACAAAGTAAATAGCAATGAAGTTAGAGTTTCTTTAAAAATGATATATCTTTTCCATGTACGTAAAGACAAACTTACAATGTAAGTTCTTGAAAATATTTCTAGTATGTTAATGTTTTAGAAATATATTATTCCTAGAGATATACCATGGTAAAAGATCAAACTACTCTGCTAGTTTTGCTGAGAAGAACCCATGTGAGTTCTTGCAAATATTACTAGTATGTATCTTGAAAGGTGTGAGTAGTAGTAAAACATAAATAAGTAAACTTGCTTGCCTTTATATATATCTTATTTAAGAAAAGATAGGAATCATGTTTTCTTTTAAAAGGGATTTCGTACCGGTGTGTTAAATGATAAGGAATCCAAGTTCTTTTCTTGAAAATAAATATAGGCTAAAGAGAATAACCTCTTGAATATACTACATTGCTAGATGGATTATGTCAACTTTTTGATTTAGGCATATTAAAGGTTAAGTTAACTTTGTTAGTGTTGCGTAGTTTTTATGCATAAAAGAGGCTATCTATGGTAAATTGTTGGAAGCAAAGCATGAGCAACTTGCATGTAGAATCATAGAGTAACAAGGTTCTTTGCATGGATAGAAGATCTATTGAGTATGTGATTATGTTATGCTATCATAACTATTATGTTATATGTCCTTGAAGAGGAATCATCAGTTTGCCTACTCGATTATGTTAATCGATTATGTTAAGTAATCTGTTGGGAAATTAAGATTAGAATCTTTATGCATTGTATGCATAGGAACAATAGCCAATATGTTAGCTTTAATATATTTGCATGCTCCAAAGGCAAAAGCTGAACTGGTGGGTTTTTTGTAAAAGTTTAAGTAAAGCGAATGCACATTGTGTCATTTTCCATTAAAGGAATTTTTGAACAAATATAGTGATTTGTCTTATATGAATGTGTGCATGTGTGAACAATTTCATAACAATGTGGGAGTTATTTGACATGAATTGATAATTACTTACTCACACTAATGTAGAGATGTTAGAAGAAAGCATGTTGTGACATTGAATTTACATCTCATGTATGCACATGAATAGGTGTTAAAGGATCACTCAAAGATTGATTATTTATTGATTAAGGCTTTATCTAATTATGCTATAAAATATTTTCGATGTTGCTAAAAGAAAACATTGTCGTAGAGGAGAAATGTGAATTTCCTGATGGGGATGAGTAGTGCAGTACGGAGAGAAGTCCTTCAAATAAAATAAAGATAAGTATTTTTTTTTAAGAAGTCTATGCATATGCATGTTGATTTCCTTTAAAAATGAATTGTTATATACATGGCATTGCATGAGATTAGCTTCCATTTAAGAGAATTCTTAAAAAGGTACATGCTATTATAATATACTTTTTCCGGATAAGAATATGCATATGAGATTAATATGTGTATTATGCTTTATTTCTTTAGGAAAGAAAGTATAAAAAGCATGAAAGAAAAATAGTTACTTTTCATTTGAGATTGAAAAGAAGTAATTGTTTTTGCATGCAATAAAATTTCTAAAGTTACCATGCACTACTTTAAAAAGATGGATGTGTATAGTGATGGTGTGTGAAACTAATGCATGAGTGCAAAAGATGAGGAAATTCCTTATATAAGATGATAGAGTGTTAAAATTAAATTGAATAAAGCCTCTTAATGGGTCAAGTTGTGAGACTTAACAATAATGACTAGTTGATTGTCTAGTTTTTAATGAGACGAGTCATGGATGCATTGAAATTATTAATAGCATTGATTAGTTATGAATGAATAACTAATGAAAGTTATATGCACGAATCGATTTTGACTAAAGCTATTTGAAAGTTGTGAACAAATAATTATGATAATCACTTCGTGTGTCAGTTTGTTGGAACAGAACATTATGGGAATTGGAAATGTTTGCACTCATACCCTAATCGTTATTGACACATACACATTAATTAATATTTGTATATACTTTTATGCATGACGACATTGTATACCTGACAACATTTTATGCAGGAACTTAAAATGATTGCGTAAGATAATATGTGCTTGAGAAATGCATATTTACGATTAGCATTGTTTCTTATAGTAAGCATGGGTAGCTTAATGGAAACATAAAATCTGTGAAAATAAAACATCGCAAACATTGCAATGTAAATTGCAATAGTAAATGTTAAAGTATCATTTTTTTTAATGTGCTGATTTTGTTAATTCGGAAATAATAATGTACAACACATGTATGTTACTTCCAGGGGGAAGTTGTGACAGCTTCATTAAAGTTAACTAGTATTAACTAGTTAAAGACAATTTGTTTAATTCTCTTTTATCTGGGAAGAAAAACTTAAATCATCACTGTTGATAAAGAAAATTATTTAATTTGCTTAAATTAATTAATGAAAAGAAAATATTTTCAAGCTGATGGTAGAAATGTTTCCAAGAATAGGAGGTGGTTGGGGACAGTTGGAAAGACAGTTACCTACTCCTCTAAGGATAAATCTGAATCCCAAAGCAGGAGTAGGCGTTCTGTGAAATTGGTAAAGGGGGAGTATTTTCTAGAGCTGGTTGGGACCAGTTGAAAGTAGCTTACAACAACCCTTGTAAAACCAGAAATTCTGAGTTTGACTAGATTGGCCATCCAGAGGTCATAGCAGAAAGATCCAATATTAACACGTGGCACCATCCAGATTCTGGAACTAGGGGGCAAGTGGAGGACATAATAGCCTCGCTTGATGGTTGGGAGGACCACTTCTTGAAAGACTAAATTTCCATATAAGTATAAAGAATTTTTAGTGTGTTGTGCTATTTTGAATTAATATGGAAAGATTGACTGTCTGGATGTGAAAACGACTCGAATTGGTTGTAGAAACCAACTCCCATGGGTTGGGAGGAGCATTTTTTTTACCATGATGGTTCTCGTAGTGGAACAAGTTAAGTAAAAAGTTATGTGTTATATTAAAATGAATTACTAAATGTATAAGTTCATTTATTTTATTACTAATTTGTTTGAATGTCTTAGCAAATGCTAGGATATGACCATGGTGCATTGATTGACCATTGGTATGATTAGAGAGCTAGGTGCTCTCTGAGTACTTTTTGAGGTACTGTGTGGATGTCTTTAGTAGGAGCTAAGACAGTGTGCCTGTGATGCATTGATGAGAGGGTTGGTTCTCTCTGAGTACTTATGGAAGTACTTTGATTAAAACATCTCTTTATATTGCAATAATGTTTGATGGTTGCAAGTATTTTCTTTTGATTGAAACTATGTGACTAATGTGATTGAATGGTTAGTCATACGTTACAAGCTCTTTCCAGGAAGTGTTGATGGGTGTTCAACCATTCTATGAGAGCTTGTGTAAAAGCCATCATTTCTTCCAATAGTAATTGGCAAATAATGGTAAGTTCATATAGATATTTTTCTATAATTTTATGAATTGAATAAGGAATAAGCAATTAGAAATGGAAATGAAATATTCTTTGCGCTATACATGCTTATGAATATGGATAAGAACATTATTGTTTCAATTAATGGCATTTAAAGGAAACGAAAATGTTTCATTATGAAGGGGAATGACCCCCTTTGGGTTGTTTATTTTATTATATCATGAGTATAAGTTTAAGTTTCAGTGAGACAAGCACACTAAGGACGGTGTTCTCTTCAAGGGGGGGAGTATGTAACACACGTACTCCTGGTAAATAATTATTACGTTACTATCTTTAACTGTTCAAACCAAGAAAATCAAGATTCGGTTAATGTAAAACAAATTATTGGTAACGACCTATTATTCTTTATTTACTTGGAACCTAGACAACTGATGGAGACATAGCTCGTTGCCACACAATTTTAAATTGGAAAAGCTGAGAGCATATTTATGCGAATGCACTGGATAATGACCGCAGAGTGCTATGATGGAGGATGGTGATGGGTGGGTCTCCATTGGGTTGCGGAGGTCGAAAAATATTGAGGTTTCCTCCTCCTGATACAACAATATAGGGGTCCAACTGGTATTTAAAGGTTCTACCATTGAAATTCATATGCAACGGAGTGTTCATCCAGTCGAAGGACCTCCAAACCCTTATACATGGCTTCCGTACCAATGCGGCAGCATTCGTTGTCAAGGTAGTGTGCATCCTTTCAAAAGCGTCGCCAAGAGAGAGGTAGTTCTTGCCTTGAACCTATCATTCATTATATACTTACCTACAGTTCAGTAGTGTAACGAGTAGAGTAAGGATATCGTGAAAAGAAGACAATGCATCTCTAAATTCTGGTTTGACCAATGTGTTCTTAAGAGATAAGTATTCTTATCGTCCTTTTCTTGAAACAACAGTTTGCATATAAATAATTATTATGGTATTGAAATAGATGCATATTAAATTCATGGTATAAGCAAGAAAATAGAATATACCTGTTTTATATTTTAAAAGATATTTTCTTGAATAGATTCAAAGAGCGTAACTCTTTAATATCAATATTTATATAATATTGTATAACAAGAAAATAGAATATGCATGCTCTATATTTTAAAAGAGGATTTCTTGAATGTATTAAATAGGGTAGCTCTTTAATATAATATTTACATAATATGGTATAAGCAAGAAAATAGAAGATACATGATCTTTATTTTAAAAGGGATCTTGTATTCATTTAGTTTAGGAAATGAGAACAAATCCAAGGTATTTTCTTGAATAGATTAAAGAGGGTAACTCTTGAAATATCTTCATGTGTGATGAAGAAGAAAAGAGAAGTTTTCTTAGATTTGTATTCATTAACCATGTTGTAAATAGTAATGAATTAATAAATCCATGGATAGTTTCATAAATCCATGAATAGTTTACCATGATAGTGGTAGAGATTAATGAATTAATAAATCCATGGGTAGTTTACCATGGTGTTGATAGAGATTAATTATTTCATAAAACCATGGGTATTACCATGGTGTTTTTGAATATTAGTTAATTCATAATTCCATGAATAGATTACCATGTTGTTACTAAAGAATGGTTATTTAATAAATCCACGGATAGAGGAACTACTCAATTATATTTCTTTAGATGAACAAACTATATTTATTTAGATGAACAAACTGAGTGATTATTTTTTATCATGATTATGATGTTAATTCCTTTTGGAAGAAGATCATGCATAGGCATGCAACATAAGTAAAAAATTTCATTGGAAAGAATATAAATATTTGTAGGTAGGAAAGATAGCATGTGGTGCTAAACTATATTGGAAATGATTGTTTAGTATAATCTTTGAAAAAGAAGACATGTAATTATATTCTTAATTGCATAGTTTTACAAAAAGGAAACATATGTTTACATGCTTACTAGCATTGAGATTTCCTTTGGGAAGACTCGTGAAGGAAGCTACATGCTTCGTTGGAGACTCTTTTGGAATCTATATGCCTTTGCATGCATGGGAGCAACATTTGATATGTTAGATTGCACTCCATGTACTAAAAGTAATAGCTCAAGGGCTAGCTATTTTGATTAAATTATGTAAATTTCATGCACGAGTAACATAACTAAGTATCAGTTTAATTTAAATGTATGCTAGGGAGATGTAGCTATTGCCTTCCAGTGCTTATGCGACGGAAGCATTAGTTAATGTGATGACTTATAACCAGCACATATGAGGTATGTGTTGTTAAAGGGAGAATGTCAAGGTACTTTACTTGCATGTCATGAATATACATGAGTAGATGGAGAAACTACTATAGTATAGATATGTGAAATGATTTAATATATGAATCTTGACATCAATGTATGTTGTAGGTAACATTAGCAGGGTATGATGGTGATATGTATAAAGGAAATATTATGCTTAACCTAGTGGCAAGTAAATGATTATGGTTCATGCACATGAGTACGAACTACCGGATGATCCAGTGTACGATGGACCATTGTAGGTACATCCGTGCCATCAAGATATGAAGATATGAAGACCAGAGGGTAAATGGTATCATATTTATTGTAATGGCTTTAAGCTAGATATTTTTATATTTCCTTGTAAGATATATAAACGATGGTTAAGGGATGGTCTTCCTTATAAGCCATTGAGTGAACGTTGATCACCCTCACGAGTGTTTAATAATAAAATTAAACGTTTGCTGGTTTTCACCCTACGAGGATTTCATGGTATATTGGTGTTCAATGATGTGATTGATTAGTGTCAAGATGATGATGTTGATTCCTTTCTTGTTGTGAAGTTTCATAATGCCAAGTATGTGATGATTACATGAATAATGAAATGAGTGGAAGGTTACATCATACAGTACTATGTTAATTTATTGTAATGGAGGTTGTTAATGGTTAAGGAGCTTACTATTCTTATTTTTAAGTTCACTATGAACTGTTAAACATTCTATGTAATGATGAGTAAGGAATATCTATGTAATGATGAGTAAGGAATATTTAATAGTGAATGGATAATTACCCATGAGTAACTTGTATAAAAAAAAAATTACTCCTTACATTTCCATGTGAAGTTAACGGTGTATGTTATATATATATATATATATATATATATATATATAGAAAAATGTGATAATTTTAGACTATGCAAATTATTTTGCTAAATTATGATGATGTATGTGGGATGGAAGAAGTATGTATTCATGGTGGGGCATTATCATTAAAATTGAATAAAAATGTTATCATTAAGATTGCAACAAAATTTAATTGTTTTTTCAAATATTTTAATTTAATTTTGCTAAAATCAATCCATTTTTTTATTTAAATGGAAATTAATCAACATTTTAAAATTTATCCAATAAAATTAAAATTGACATATATTAATAAGAAATTAAAATTAAAATAAAATTTTGTTTTAATTTAAAATAAAATTATAATTAACTAAATATTAAAAATATAATAACTTGATTTTTATCTTTTAATTT
Organism: Pinus albicaulis; assembly: GCA_034641835.2. Lineage (NCBI taxonomy): Eukaryota > Viridiplantae > Streptophyta > Pinopsida > Pinales > Pinaceae > Pinus > Pinus albicaulis. Next base: position 1,064,766,002 of record CM076579.1, read on the forward strand.
TGATTTTAAAAATCTCAGTTAATATTTCCGTAGAATTCACATATATCAATAGGAAATTGAGGCAACCATTGTGAAAACGATTTTAATTTGAAATTAACTGAAAATTGGAATCCGTTAATTAAAAATATAATAATGCCATTCGTATCTTCTAATTTTAATTGATATTTTTAAAATTAAAATAAATTTTTACTAAATAGACATATTAACTTCCAAGAACATGGGTGACTACTATAGTGGGCCTCATCAAATTTGTTGGAACTATCAACCATGGTTAAAGTAGTGAAGGCAGTGCTTCGGATATTTTGAAAAAAAATGGGTGGGTGTAGGTCTGGAATTTCAAATTCGTTTTGCTTGTCAAATGAAAATTTGATGACGTTTTTGTATTTTCATGCCTTTCATTTTACGTTCTACTCAAATTTGTAGGAGTCAAAATTCTCTTTCAACTACTCTTAGATTTCAACTTTCATTAATCTCCCCATGAAAGTGCCTTGTTTTTTCCCAAGCTAGTATGTGTTCCGATATAACATACAACCATACTTTTGATCAACACATTATGAGGTTTATTTGTTACAATTAAACTTCTCTAATGGTATCCTAGGATGTTTTGATTTCCAGATTATATCGTTCAATGGACTAGTTTTGTTTTTAGGACCTATTAGTCAACATAACATATCTTTTGATATAAAATATAATGATTTCTTTCACAGAAAAAAATAATTAGCGTTGCAATAACTAATAGATATTTTGATTTTTTTTCTAGTAAGATGTATGGAGGGGACTTCTCTTATACACCAATGACTTTTATACTTTACACTTTAGACAAGAAATTATCTCTCAAAATCTTTATCAATTCTTTTTTTACTATTGTGTCTATAATGAAATTAGTCCATTAGCATGATAAGCTCAGTATTTAGATGAAATACCTTCAAGATAAACCCCAATATTTCTATAAAATAACTTCATACTAAACCAGTATATTGACAATATAACCAAAATTCCAAAAGCCTAATAAAAACTATAATTTTTTCTCTATAGCCTTAACTCAACTACTTCCACAAAAATATTTTACATGCTCAAAGTATTTCCATTTTTTTGCATACTCATTCTTCCATAATTACCAAGATGCAATAAAAGCAACCTCGTTCTCTTGATTCTCAACATCCATGACAAAAAATATAAGAAAACTCCACTATGAGCATGACAACAAACATGTGACCTTTTCTTAAACACTACTAGAAGAAAAATAATCGGACACCGGATTAAAAATGAGCTACACCTCAAATTTAGGTAATAACTCTACCAAGAGGATCATATTATAAGAGGATCATATTATAAAAAAGACATAAAGTATGCTAATCACAATTTTTAAAGCCCAATAATCAATTTGATAGGAGAACAAAAAAAAAACCATTTTCACCAAAAAATGACTAACTACAACCAAAATTACATCCTTACTCCAAATTAACTTATAAATTTTACATGCTATATCCACATTGAATCCACATGTAACATGGGAATTAAATACTCCCAATATCCTTAATGAAAAAAATTATACTTCGACCATATATTATGATGCACACATTATTTTTAAGTGTCCATGTTACACAACTCTTCATTTTATTACAATTATTCCAATATAATTATTCAAGGAAAGAGATTATATTTCTGAGGTTTCCTCCTTGCCAATTGGGATTCAATGCCAATTCATCAAACACTCTTCTTTCCTTAAATTATTTCGCTTATCCCAATGAATCCTACGCTTGATTATTTTCCATTTTCTAGGTTTGGTAAATTTCCCTGTATCGCATCAATTCTCGCAATGTGCTTTACTCCACACTCATATATAAATTTACCCACTATTAGTAAAATCCAACATCAGGAATTTAAAAGGTTTCGATTCCAATAATATATCGATAAAAAGAAATTTGAATTATGTGTTTTATATCATACTAAATATATCTTAGACTAAAGGAATTTCGATATATAATTTAGTCCACTATTGGTAGTAACCAACATCAGGAATTTAAAAGGTTTCAATTCCAATAAGATAAACAGAAATTTGAATTATGTGTTTTATATCATATTAAATATATCTTAGACTAAAGGAATTTCTAATATATTCCCTACTTCGGAGGGTTTTGAAGAAAAAAGGATTTCAGGTGATTACCATTCGGCATTTCAAGCATGTTTACTGTTTATTCAAGAAACCTACAAATGAGTATTTTATGACCGAGGCTCAAAAGGATCCTCTGAAATAGAGACGCAATGATGAGAACAATACGAATAATATAGAAGAAATACTTTCAATAGATGCATTTCCATTAACTAACCTGGAAGAATTGTCACCCAGATCCAGAGAATCGACGGGTGCCTCTACAGGAGTAGGCATGAACTTGCGCTCCATTTTGCTAAGAGCTAATCAATTTGTGCCTATTTCCAAGGTCTTCAGCCTCCATTGCATCCTTGGCACTCTGCATTTTTGTTTTATTTCCTTTCTACGCCTGCTACCTTGACAAAGCCCGAAAATTGTCATTTTGGAGACTAGGTTTATATGGAAAAAGCTAGAAAATTGTCATTTTGGAGGCCAGGGTTATATGGAAAAAGCTGGAAAATTGTCATTTTGGAGGCAAGGTTTACATGGAAAGGAACTTTAGAGTCTTAACTTATAACCTAGCAGTTTAAACCTCTTCCAACTTGCATTCAGTCATCAACAGAAGTAACCATCTAATCAACAGTTATGACTCGAGACTCGAGAGTAGCCATTTAATCAGCACAATCTACGGGTGAAAATGAAGTTTGGAAAACACTTTTTGCCCTTTTTTGATTTGAAATTGTAATTTTCTATGTTTTTCAACTTCAACTCCACTAAACTCATATTTTTATCGCAAATTATGCTTTGACATAAAAAAAATAATTGTAGAGAATTGTCTTACCTCCATACCGATATTTAAAAAAAAAAAAATATTGACATATAGAGGGGTAAATTTGTTGTTTACTAACTGCATATACTTGAAATTTTCAGGCAAACATAAATAGTCACTTTATTATCCTTTACTTTTTTAGGGAAGGTTATTCATTTTTTGGAAAAAAACCATAGCATCATAATCTGCATATATTGCACTAGTGCACAGACTATGTTTTGGTAATTTTCGGATCAAATCACTATTTTTTATTATTTTTTGAAATGGACGAAGACAAAAAAACAATGATGTTTCAGTACATTTTATTATCCTTTGATTTTCTTTTCAATGTGATCGTCAATAAGAAAAATGAGAGTACCCTTTTGAAGTAGACAGAGAGAGGAAGTGCACTATGATTTTTTTAAATTTTTTGGTGTCCTCGTTTGAAAGTTATTGAATTTTCATTCAGTGCAATTTTTCGAACAATGAAATTCCATAGTGACATAGTTTAGTAAAAAATTAATAAAAAATTGAATTTTTTAACGAAACTCCATAAATCTCACATCATCAAAAACTAGATTTAGAGACGAATCTAATGGTACTTGGTCCGACATATAACATTTTGTTTTTGTAGGTGTTCTATCCCTCCAAAGTTGCAGGTTTCTCAAAACTGTAGAGTTTTCTGAGTTTTTTGTTGACCAGAAACTCTCGGCCGAGAAAAACTCTCGGCCGAGAAATTTTTAAAACTCTCGGCCGAGAGTTTTAAACCAATTTATGCGCTGAGAGTTTTGTGACACAACTCTCGGCCGAGAGTTTTGTGACACAACTCTCGGCCGAGATTTTTCAAAACTCTCGTCCGAGAAAATTCGAAATATTTAAAATCTCTCGGACGAGAGTTTTGAAAACTCTCAGTGGAGAAATTTAGTTGACTTTTTTTCTCGGCCGAGAAATTAAAAAATCCTCCCAAATTCTATCTCATGCCAAAAAGTGTTTCCCAATCCTCTGCTACTGCATGTTGCACGATCAGACCAACCATCTAATCACCATGGCAAAGACTGAGAGTAACCATTTAATCCGTAGCTTAACGCATCGTCACCATTTTACCCGTAATTTTGTTTAATTTCTTACAAATAACATGTTAATGGATTCACTTTATATGGGAAATCAACTAATGGTGATGCCGACTGCTGATCAAATTTGAAGGGCAGATCTTAATTTCAATTAGAAGGGCATATATTCATGTCTCCCTTCCTTAATGAAAAGCTTAAAAATAAAAATCATTTCAATTGACGACAATATATTATTTTTACATTTCATTTTCAGAAAGAAAAAAACAGCAATCTATATGTTTATAAAAGACTATTACATATACAAGTGCGAAGGAGGCTCCATCTTGCATTTCTTAAATCTATCATTGGAAATGCTAGCATGAGTATTGAAGACAGTATTATAAGAATTTGGATGGATACCACCAGGATAGAGGAGGTTGGAAAAAGTAGGGAAGTTGGAATTAGGGCCCATGGAATAGGATGGAAGTTGAGCAGCACCATTAGACATATGTTGTGGGATTTGTGTAGGGATGTTGTTGGTACTAGCACCCCCTCTACTATTCCACTCACAATTTTGGGAATTTGGGCTAGAAGTCGATGATGTGGGAACAATTTTCATCATTTAAAGGGGACATGGATATGCTTGTAAACCTAGTGAATGAAGCATTTGTCTCTATTTGAAAATATTAAGGGAGCTCTGGTTTTTTTTTTGGTGGAGAGAGAATTCAGATTAATTCAAAGGAATATTCTACAAAAAATCTTCATAGAAATTATTTGAATGCAACTACTTTTTATTTAAATACGAAAAAAAATTCTGGACATAAAAATTAGGTTTAATCAGAACCAATATATTGAACAGAGGGGTTGCTTTGAGGTTAATCAAGTCTTGGAAGATTGTGGTTAGCTAAGATTATTGGTTGAAATTTCTTCTCTGTTATCATGCGCATCGAAGGTATATTTTCAATAGGCATAGATGGATCTAAATATTTTTCACCGATATCAGGAGAAGCAATTCAGGTGTCTATTCAAGATTTTATTAGTCACGCCTCAAATAATGGACTAGGGAAATTGGTATTGGACCAACTATCAAAGAATTATTCCTATTTGGTTCCAATAAATCACATAATTGTAGATTTTCAACCATGGGATCAACATGAATTAGTGGTCATGTCAAGTGCTTACATGAAACTACCTCCTTGTGCTGGTGTATTAAAAAAGGAAAGATGATCTTTTAGAATTTTTCTTGGAGTGGTGGATATTCCACATCTAAGTCCACCAGATGTTGTTTTTCCTGGATTGTTATATGATCTTGAGCCAAAGATAGTATTTTTTCTCCTAGAGTGGATACAAACTTTATCAACAAATTGTATTGAGACACTTCTAGAAATGGTCATGAAAAGCATAACAAAAGGAAAAAAGAAATTGACTGTTTTTTTAAGAGGACACGATGATCTCTTTTCTCTAGCATTTACTCGTATTGAAGATCACCATTCTAATAATGAGTCATTTTCTCCAAAAATAACCCTAGCCAAACATTGACAAGGCATAAAGGATATCTTTTTTCACTTCATAAGTACATATGTTCTAAATCATTGCTGGAAATTATTCGCCAGTTGGTTTCATAGCAAAGTCTTTTTCTCATTTTTAGCATCCAAGACATGGACTTCTGAAAGATAATAGTTTGAAACAACATAGATTTTTGAAATTTTACAAGAATTTATTGGAAGACTTTGAATATGAATTTTGAAGTCAAGTCCATGATGTTGTATATGATCAAGTGTCATTTTGAAAGGTAACACGAGAAATTTCTTGATACTGATTTGGGAAAGTCATAGATGTAAACCTTTACCATTCATAATAGATGTCAAATTCTTGATTTTTCTTGTGGTTGAATGGAAATTACCATATGGTTTTACTTTGGGAAGAAATTTTCTCTTCCCAAACAGAAAAATGGGAGAAGAGTCTCCATAATTGAGGTCCAGAGCAAGAAAAAGAATGTCATATTGACTAGATCTCTTATTCCGCATGATAGAGAGATTGTAAAATTGAAGACCTTTATAATAGGCCTCACACTTGGCATTCATATCCATTATCATATTTTGTAGAAATGTGAAATATGGCAAGTGAAAGATTCGACCATGTATGTATCATAGAGATTGAGAGGGGTTTGAGCAGATTATTGGCAGAGGGATACTTCCTCTTTGTATCATTCAAAGTGGGAAAGAGTGTGGAAAATTAATTAACTTTTGTTGGAGATTTCTTTTCTTAGGATTTCATCATTGGTTGTAAGAAACATTATTGCGAGGGGGCACCAACTCCTTGCTCCTAGAAGGGTGGAAAGACGCTTGTTTTACATTCGTGGAGCTGCCCCAGCAAGGGTTTCTAAAAAAAACTCCCTGGGAGCCTGCGGGCCTGAGTATTATGTTTCATCCTAATTATTTTATGAATTTACTGTCACGAACAGGGGAGAAGAAAAAAATCAAGGCTCATATTTGAATTCATCATCCTTTGTGCCAAGGAGATCGATGAGCCCTATTTTTGGAAAGACTCATAGGATCGATCATGAATTTGAGAGTGTTCATGCAGCTATTGCAAGCATCGAGAAGAAAAAAATTAATGAGAAAAAAGTTGAGACTGCAACGAGTGAGCTCGATATGGAGAAATGGAAGGGGAAGGGTTTGGTCCATTCCAATTATTCGGGGGTTTGTCCTGTCGGCATCTTTCGCCAATATGGATCACCATGGCCATGGAATTCATTTAGAGTGAGTCAACAACATTTCTTTCATTTTGTGGGAAATTGTGGGAAATTTGGAATTAGTATAAGTAAGAGGAAATTTAAATAGAAGGTTGAGGATATTTCTGTACTTTTCCATGCTCGTTGAAATTCATGAAGGGTTTTTAATTTGCAGCCTTGGGAAAGAATCACATTCCAAATACATTCATTGACAAATTTTCTTATTGGACAGTGAAAGCGGTGAGAATTCCAGTGGATTTTTTCTTTAGGATAAAGAAATACTCTAAAGAATCAGGGTTTGGGCATCTATTTCCTTGAAATAATTTTATATGAGTGATTTTGAATATTTCCGAGGAAATTTTGTTATATATGAATGCAAAAGTAGTATTGTATCCGAGTGATGATGCTAGAGATTTTCGTTGTCGTCCCAAGAATGGTGGGGGAGTTCTCCTCCATTGTAAGTCCCTTGGGAAATTTCAACACAATGTTGGATGGATAAAGGTTCTTCTAGAAGAACCTGAGAATGAGATAATGACCTTATGAAATTCATGGAAGTGACAAAGCCCGATTGGTTTCAGAGGGCCTTGGTCTTTGCAGTGCAAGTATTCTTCTTCAATGCATATTTCCTCATGTACATCCTTTCCCCAAAAATTTCACACATGATTGTGGGTTACCTTGAAGAAGAGGTTGTCTCATCCTATACTAAATTCCTCAAGGAACTTGACAATGGAAAAATTTCAAATGTGTTAGCCTCTGCTATAGTAATAGATTATTAGAGGCCTCCCAAGGATTCAATACTCGGAGATGTTTGGTCTAACTGGAATGTGGGCTTATTAACTCTTCGTTTCAAATGAAAACACAAAGAAAAAATGAGAACTGAAATAGATTTAGGTTGAGGGCTGAGGCTGCAACATACCTACTGCTTGTCAACATTCAATTGAAGAAGATGTTGACTCCTGAGTACTGAGTATGAATGTGCAATAGATTATCAGAACCAAGAATGGTTCTTTTGATGCAAAAAGGGATTTTTCACAGACTATAGTTCTTCTGTGATTAGATAGGATAAAAACGGAAAATCCTTCGCAATGGTAGGGAATATCAATCACGGTTGAGCTTGCCATTATGATTTTTGGGTTGGAGTTGGTAGCTAAAAATTGAAACTCAACAACCTCCACTCTCCATATCTCTTACTCTTCTTCAATGCTGCAACAACCTCTAAAAACAACCAAGAGCTAAGAGTCTAGTCACTAGCGGCTTTAGGCCACAGGCGTACCCTAGGTCTATACCGTATACATGTAGTGACAAATTGACAAGTCAAAGTCTAGTAAATTGGTAAATTGTAATTAAAAAACAGGATTTTTAAAAAATGTTTGCAACTAACAACCCTTCTTATGCCATTTCATAAAATTATTCAATTTTTTTTAAGAACTTGTAAAACTTGGATTTTAATTTTTTTTTACTAGCAAATTTTGTTGACTACTTCTTTGATGTGTCAGAGGCCTTGTGAAGGGCTCTGATGTGTTCAATTTTGAACAACTTATGCCGCATACATATTAAATATTATTAATATGCCCTGTGTTTATTTTGCTACTGCTAGGTATTATAGATTTTGACGGTTCCAATCACAAATTAAACGTCAAAATGACGAGTAAGTGATGTATAGGAGACGTCAAACTTGACGCAATTTTCTTGGAAGTCAAATACGTCGCACGGGACGTCAAGTTCGGGCTGGTGGGTGTTTTAGTGGATCCACTTTTAAGAGATGTTGAACAGATATTTTCCATTGATTGATGAAGTTACAAATATGATCTATGTATGGCTTTAAATCATTTGAATCGTGATTAATCAGAGAACCTTCGGTGAGAATTGAGAATTTTTCGAACAATGCAGACATGATCAATTGGCGAGACCAAATTTGGAAATTTTGCTGTAAATTTTGCCAAAGAACTAAAAAAAAATTGGAAATTTTTCGTTTGTAAGATAGACCTACAAACTATACAGTGAGCCCTTGAGTTGGCTACATGCCACCGGCAGTTTCTGATCTGCAAATCACAGTAAAATCGCCGTCAAATGACATACTTTGATTGACAAAATCTCTGTTCATAAAATCCTGCAGCTGGCTCGCATCCCAGGCATCTTCGCACATGGAAACTGTTGATAGTAATCAAAGTTGTCCTCGAAGTGGGCTTTCCTCAGTGATTTCGGATACGGGGTGCTCAGACAAACCCTCGGAGAGGAATATTCCTTTGGAGATGGAGAGACTTAGTGCTTTGAACCCCGAGAACGGGGCTCGGCGGAATTCCGAGTTCATCATCTGAAAGCCTCAATGAGATAAGAAAGATCGAACCAGAGTTGAATCTAGGGTTTATTTCTGGCGCTAAAAATGTCGGTGGCGCGAATTATCTCGAGTTGGAGGGCATATAAGAAGTGGAACATGTCGTGGCGATCTCTTCTTCGGGCTTCTCATGATTCATTGAGTGGATTGGCCAGCCTGAGGGGAAAAACCACCAAGCGCGCGAGGGTGGTGCGAAATAAACCGGCGGTTTTGAACAGTGAACGTGGGGAGTGGGACCACCGTGTCGGGCGTGTTTCGCGCCGTTAGATCTAGAACAGATCAACGGTGGAAAATGCACCCGAAGCGCTCTGGTTATGAACCGTTGATCTGCGGGATTAAAACAGACGGTGGGGATGAACTGCGGGGAGCCAAGGTGTACGGGCACGGGAATTTTGGAGCGACCCCCCGCAGTGAATAAACTGTTGATTTGAGTTGTCCCATATCCCGAGGAGTCAACTACGGGGGCTCCATGGTTTGACTCTACGGATGGAGAAGATCCTTCGCAGGGGAAAATCTTTGGTCACGGCGTTATGCTATATGGAGCGGAAAGGCGCTGGGCTAGCGGAGAAGGGGGCTTAGGCCTATTATAAGATCGGAAGTGGGTTTTTATGCCATTTCTAATGTATTTTGAGGTCCAAAGGGTAACGATAGGGGGATGGAGGGGGAATTTGGGAAAGCAAAGGGTGTAGGGGTTTTTAGAGGGGATTTAGGGGGTTAATAGGGAAAATGAGAAGGGGAAAAGAGGGACTCTGACAGAAGGAGGAAAAAGGGGAAAAGGGACATTTTGCAGGGGTACAAGGGGTAAATGAAGGCTTTGATCTAGGGAAACAGCAGATGGGATTTGTATAAGGCAAAGCACATAGAGACCTCAAGGATGATGTGTCTTCAAGGGAGATGCATTCCTTGAAGGTCTCCAAAATGACATAGCCCCCCAGCTTGCTTGTCAAGAATTTCACAGGGGGGCTTACATAACTGAGAATGGGCTGGTGTCAAGGTGGATTTCTGCAGACGCTTCCGAGAGCCCGAGCTAGAAGGGATGTCTAGAAGGCACAACGATAAGAGGGCCAATACTTGATGCAACTCAGGGGCTTCCAGAGAATTCACGTTGACAGTGAATCAACAGGTTGAGAACCTTCGTCACGGAGGGAGATAGAGCTATCATCACAGAGGGAGGTAGAACCATCATTGTGGAGAGGGTGAGGAGGGCAATAGGGCTAGCCACGTCCTCGACCTATGTGGCACCGCATTCTATGTTGACGAGGCATGGAGGCGTCAAAAAACACAAGCGTGGAGGGATGGTGGATGCGCTTGCGGATGGTGAAGAGGCAGGAGGCTTGCAACGAAAAGGTGGGCTAAATGGAGGGATGAAGGGCCGAGTTCTCAGAGCAATGGAAGATGGAGGGATGAAGGACCAAATTCGCCTAGACATAAAAACGACAGGGAGAGGCGACATAATAGAATTCGCTGGAGGCCATGAAGTAATGCAAATGGCAGTTGTGAGGACAGATAAAAAGGCCAGAGTAATGGCACTACGAGGACAGAGTAATGGCACCGGAGTACTATCTGCAGGCATTAATAGCCCCCTCATGTGAGCCATACATGGCCATGTGGCCATGCCAGCTACCACACGGAGGAGCAGCCCGTCTATGCAGAAGTGTGGACACCCACATCCGGGAAGAAGGTAGTGGGATTTGGCTCGGTTTAGTCTAGCTACTCGCGCGGTGAGCCACGACCTTGCTCAGGATCGAACACAAGACCGGTCCGTCATTATGAGGTCGAACTTACCACTCTGCCACCACCAACAACCTTCTCTTTACTCATAATATTACTTAGCTAAAATTTAGTTTATTGATTGACTTGTCAAATAACATGACTAGGAATGAACCTCAACAAACTTAATTGGGAAAAATTGACTAGATATAATAAGTCGACAAGATGGTCAAGTTCTAGTTTATGAGAAGACATGTCAATAATAGAGTTGATAGGATAACAATAAATTCAAGAGTAGTTACATAAGTCAAAATCGATAGGGAATCAAATAATTGACAAAAGTTGACAATTAATTGGATTATTCAAAAGGGTCACAATTGGCATACGCACATAATCGACCTAGACTATTGGTCAACTAGTGATCAAAGGAATTGACTAAAGTTATAACAAGTTGAAAAATGGTTAGGAATCTTGAGATACTTGCGATATTAGTCAGTGATCTTAAGTCACCTATATTTATTTAAGAAGCTCTTAATTAGGTTTTTTTATGCCTATAAATAGAACATGATTTAAGGATGATGAGATAAGTGATAACACAATGAATATTCATGAACAACAGAGATTGTGTGAGGTGTGAGAGCATTGGTATTAGATGTGGGTAACAGATGTTGTTCATTATAAACTTGTAATATTTGGTGAAGAATATAAGAGTGGTGAAGCTTAATGATTGGGTGGTTTTCCTAATTAAATGTTTATAGGATAAAATATCTTTGTACCATGTGCAAGTGCAATTTTTTATTTTCTTTTATTTAAGTTCTATCATGTGAATTTAAAGGTTTAAGTTAATTGAGCTTCTAGTCTAGTTTATATATCTATGCAACTTTGCATATGGAATTTTTGTATCTGAAGTGAAAATCATTGTTCCTTAAGCCCAACATCTAGTATCAAATATTATTTTGGAAAAACTGGATGCATATACTATCAAAGGTTGAGGACAATGAACCTAGATATGTTCAAGAACATAATTCTTATTTAGATCTTAGAGAATCCCATTTGAGTAGGAGCCTTAAGAAAAATTTCGGTTAAATAAGGATGGAAAGTCGTAAATGATTTGATATTGATAAATTTAATGGATATAATTTTGAGATTTAGAATTAAAATGTATTATTTCCTCATAGATTGAGAGTAGTGGATTATTATGCATCTTAGAACACCTTAGACTAACAAGTCAATGAAGGATTGGGAGAAATTAAAAATAAAATCAAGGAGTACATTTCAACTTTATCTTGTAGATTCAATGTTTCTAAATTTCTCAAGGGAATACACTACCAAAAAACTGAGTGATAGGTTAGGAAAATTATAAAAATATAAATCACTAATAAATAAGGTGTTACTCAAATAAATTTTATCTTGTAAGGATGAGAGAGGGTGATTTAGACATACAAATATTGGGATTGGGAATTGGAATATTTTTACCATCTATTTCCCTAACTTTTTGTAATTTTTTTTTGTCATTAGTCACATCATTTTCATATATCATCCTATATTTTGACTTAGGTTGTTTGTAACCACCCCTCTCATATTTATCCAATTTCACCGGTCTACCAGGGTAAACATGAGACGAAGAGTTACTATCACATGACTCGACCTCCAAGGCTTCAATTAAGGAAGTAGGGCCTACAAAATGACCACAAAATAACAACTCCACACATCCCTCAAGGTTACATGACACTCAAGAGCCAAAGAACCACCCCAAGTGGCAAAACCTTGAGCTCAGGCTCCTTTTTATATGCCCAAAAGTTTAATTTGTTCCCTACCACTTTGAAGGGTGTTGCATTGAGATGGTTTATGGTACTTGCTGGTGATTATATCTCTTCCTAAATGGCATGAAGAATTTTTTCTTGGGAAAATATCAATATTATTGTATAAAGAGAGACCAGAGGGAGGTCTTTTCATAATTTGTCAAAAGGAAGATGAGAGTTTAGAGGATTATATTGAGAACCTCCAATACAATTCGCAAAGGTTTAGACATATTGATTTGGAAAAATACATCTTAAAGATAATCCTAATCTAGTGAATGAGGGATGTGTTGGAATTATGACTAATGTGTTTTCCTTGATGGAAACATACTTGATAAATATGTCAACATTATGGTAGCAGGATGAGAATACATGCTATTTCAAATGTGGCAGAGAGAATGGATAAAGGAATATTAGTTGAAAGACAAAGGAATAATAAAGGTGAAGTTTGGGAAAGTATACGCAATTGTCTAAAGAAATGCCGCATACATACATGGGTATGGTGAAGCAAAGTCGTGTACAATTTCTGCACCATGGAATTCTCAATACCATGGTATTGGCCCATAGTGATGAGTGCATCAACGGATATTTGATCCCATCAAAGAATACTATCAACATTACTATGGGATTGGCCTAAGGTATTGGCTAAGGCCTAAGCTATATAAAGAGATGGAGATCAAAGTGTTAAGTGTGCAAGTCATGGGTTATTGATGAATGATTTAATCCAAAATGGGTTTGCACCAAGAAGCATGGAGGAGGTTCAGATCTGATAGCATTGTAAATACTAATGAACATGCTTGATTGATATTTATGATTGTGATTAACTATGATAGATCCATGATGGTAATTATATTATGACATGAACATGTGACAGTAAGGGTTGTGAAATATGTTTTGTAGTTGCAGTAAAGGCATGAATCAATTATTACAAATTTGTATGAAGGTTTGCTTCAGAAAGGTCGCATACATATGCAGATAAACTTTTGGTTAGTCGCATATACATTCTGCAAAATTTCGGAATCTGTAAGCAGGTTTCAAATATGGGAAGCACGTACATACGTGGGTGTGGTATATAAGAGTTGTGTATGCCTACTGGGGCTTTGCAATGTGAACTTTTAATGATGTTTGATTAGTTATGTTATGATTGCTGATGTTTTTCGATGATGTCTCTCTCATAATAATATGTGTTTGACAATATTGGTTGGGATGAATTGTTTATGGAATTATATGTTGACTAAGGATGATGTTTTTGTGTCACAATATTTATTTGGCTATGGGTTTTGTATGTATTTCAGTGATTGATTTAGTGTGACAGTGATTCCGACTTAGTTGTTTAGTATTTTGAGATTTTTACACGGATCTTCTTAAGGATAAACATGTACATACACATTTTTTATTCTGAATAGTAGCATATACAATTTGATGTATGCTTGATCAGGGTTTGTAGTGGCATTAGATGGTTTCTGTGATAAGTAACAATGTTTGGCTTGGTATATTGATGAATGATTGTGCATTTATATGATATGCCCTAGTTTGGTTTGATTTAGTTCCATTGGTTGCTATAGTTGATTTAAATTCAGTGATTGATTTGATGATTCAGTTGATTTTGGAATTTTTGGAGTGGATCGAGTTTGAAACATTATAAAAAGTGATCCACAAAGAGTTGAGGATAGCAGTCTTCAGAAATGGGGTTGTAGCTCCCTTCTAGTAGGAGCCGGAAGGAGCCTGCGTGTTGGTTGTAGTTTTTTCTAGTACAAGATTGTAAGAAGATGTTGAGATTCAACAAGATGATGAGCTTAGTGAAAATTACACACCTTCACTAAGTGGGGCCCATAGGCTATTTTTAGGTGTATGTCTATTTTTAGACATGGTGAGCATATTCTATAAGTTGCAGGATGATATTGGTAGATGGTTGTGTTGGAAATGTTGTCATTGATCGTGAAAGGAGATGGCAAAGGAAGAACACCTGAGGCAGCAACAAGGCAAAGGAGATGGCAAAGGAGGAACACCTGAGGCAGCAACAAGACAAAGAGAGCAACATAGCAATTATTCAAGTGGGAAGATTGTGTAGACAATCTAGTAGAAGCTAATTTGTGTTTTTTCACAATTATTCAAGTGGGAAGTCTATAAAGCACTGTTGGGGAGAATACATCAATTCATTCTGCAGAATGTAGCAAAGTTCGAAGTTGAGGAAAAGAAATATTGAATTGAAGGCATAGAAGATCGGAGCCTCATAGGATTTGCTACAAGTATAACAGGTGGAGTGGATTCTATAGATGCAACAGAGGAAGGAGCACAAAGAAACTAAGACAGCAGATATAGCAGAAAGGAAGAGACACGAGGCGCCCACCTTGGACGACAAAGAGAGCGCTTTTCGAAGACGAAACGCGCGAAGCAAAAGGAAAGCAAAAAAACCTGATGAAAAGCAATAGACGTAAGAAGAATGTCAAAAAGTAATAGTCACAGAAGCACATTGAAGAACCGTTATCGGAAGACGAGAGACGAGCGGAGAGACGCGACGGAAAAGCGGCGAGACGAGAGCGAGAGAGCGGTTATAAAATTAGGGAATCGCACACTCCGGCCCGGCGTTTTACCATATAATATAACATGAATCTTATTTCAGGGAATCGTAGACTCCGGCCGGGCGTTACATATAATACGAGAGCCATATTCGGAATCGCACCTCAACGGAATGTATACATTTAATATAACACAAATATTGATAGAATGAAAACAACGTATAAGTATATATATATATATATATATATATATATATATATATATATATGTATATATATATATATATATATATATATATATATATATATATATATACATATACAAAACGTATTCCGGGAATCGCATAACCCATTGGCAAAGTATACATATATATCAGGTATATAAGTGGAGCGCTTTATTATAAGAACCAAGCTTTATACGGTGGGACCCCTCCCCAATCGCAATCGGAGAAAAGGTTCAATCGGTCGAGTTTTGATATGTGCTCCGATTAAAGGCCGGACCCGATCGAGCTATATGCCACAGTTTATTGCTAATCGCATTCGAGTTCCCAATCGCATCGGCATTGGTCAATCGCATCGGAGAACATATGAGTTGCGATTGCGATTGGAAGTCCGGACTCGATGGAGGTATGAATTATAATTCAAACATATTTGAAGTCCTTTCCCAATCGCATCGGCAAAATACAATGAACAGTGGTCAATCGCAACACATATTAAAAGACTTGCGATTGCGATTAAGAGTTCGGACCCGATGGGTGTATTAACGATGGTTTATATATATTTGAATTCCGGCTAATCGCATCGGAACTTTCCGATTGATCGCAAGTCCTTTGTAATATGCTCTGATCAAGTGGCGGAACCGATGGCGTTATAAGATGGAGTTAATCGGTTCAATCGCGTCCGATTGATCGCACGATGTTTGTAATATGCTGCGATTGAAGTGGCGGACCCAATCCTATTATATGCGGGAGTTAATATGTGCAAATCGCATCCGTGTTCTAATCGCAATCGGATTACAGTCAGCAGATTCATTTATATATAAAGCGCTGGTATAAAAATAAAATAAAATGCAGTTCATAAATTCAGGATTTACGCAGCAGCCATAAACAGAAAGGCATACAGAGAAGAGAAAGGGACAAAGAGACAGTTAGAGAAAAGACAAATGCGCAACAAGCCAAGAGACAAAATGAGTGAGCTGGAGTTCAAATTGTAATTCGAATGTAAATGTTTTAATTGTTTTTATTGTTTGTGATGCATTGGCAAGTCTCCGGAAGAAAGCAAATATCCCACTGTAATATTAAAATAAGCACCTACAGTTACATTTTTCTGAGTAAGATGAAAAGAGATGAGAAGGCAGAAGGCAAAGAGACATGACTGTCCATTTCGACTTCCCAGTAGAATACAAATAATCATGAAGCTATCTTGTATAAAAGGGGGTAATATCCAAGAGGAGAGTTTGATGAAAAAGAGAATGAGAAGAGGTGAGAGTGTGCAGCAGAATTGAAGATAGTTGAAGAAAATAAGCAAGCTGCAAGAAGAATGTGAATAAGGAGGAGCTGAGAAAAGAAGAAGAAGGGGCTGAGCAGAGATGATGCAGGTCTGATATAAGAGTTGATGAACAACAGAGAAGAAGGTACAGAACAGAGCTGATATCCAAGGTAAATCAACAAGTGTTTTTCTTTTGAAAGAGTAAGGAAGTTGGAGCTTCCCTATCAAGTTGTAGTTTGATAGATGTCAGTTGTAGCTGACTGAGGTAGGAGCCTCCTGTAGGTTGGTGCCTGCAGAAAATAGATGGGAGTTGGTGCTTCCACATCAAGTTGTAGCTTGATAAAATGTCAGTTGTAGCTGACTGAGGTTGGAGCCTCCTGTAGGTTGGTGCCTGCAAAAAATTGATGGGAGTTGAAGCTTCCTTGCAAGTTGTAGCTTGCAGAATTGAGGATAGAGCCTCCTGTAGGTTGGTGCCTGCAGAAAACAGTGGTGAGAGGGAGTTGGAGCTTGCCTTTGCATCACAACAATAATAAGATGTGGTTTTCTCCCTTTATGGGTTTCCACTTATATCTGGTGTCTCTATGCATGATGTTTATGTGTTGATGTGATTTATCTCATCTGCTTAATACTTGATGCTCTCATATTCAATCTGCTATTACATTAACAAATCTGTTTGATAGTAATACTTGTTGCTCACATATTAAGTTGACCATGAAATGAAGGTGTAAATAAGATTTAAAAGAAAAATTTTAAAAGTCCATGTATGTGTTAAACTGATTCACCCCCCCCTCTCAGTTTAACTAAGGGTTCAACAATTGGTATCAGAGCCAGTTCCTTTGGTGTAAGCTTAATAGCTTGAAGGAGATCTAGTTGAGTCATGGACTATCAAAATGTACCTGTGCTAAATACAACTAACTTTCCTGAATGGAGAGATAAGGTTAAGATGGGATTTATGGTTGATGATCCAGAGGTATGGAAGCTTGTTTGTGATGGTTACTGCACAGACTCACCCACAGTGAAAGAACAACAGAGGAATGCTAAGGCAAAATGTGTGATATATGACAATCTTCATAACAAGGACCTTGAGTTGATAATGGATTTAACCTCTGCAAAAGAAATTTGGGATAGACTGCACTTCATACATGGAGTAGACACTAAGGACTGCACTGACAAGAAGGATAAGAGAATTAAGAAAAAGAGAAATTCATGTCAAAAAGAAGATTCTCAATCAAATGAAGTACCTGCTAGTGTGAATGGTAGTAAGAACCATGAAGAAATTGTAGCTGAAGAAAGGGCCAAACTTGACACTGCTTTGACTGAAATAGAAAGATTGAAGAATGAAAACAAAGACCTTAAGACAATGATGCAAATATGTGATGAGAGAGAATTTGAATATAAGAAAGAAATTGTTGGCTTGAAGACACACCTTGAAGAAGCAAGGAAGATAGAAGACACTCTGCTGCAACAAATGAGAAAGAAAAGTCAGGAATGTGAAAGATTGGAAGAAGAAGTGATGAGCCTAAGAAAGAACTTAGAAAAAGCCCAAAGAGAACTACTAATGAATACACCTCTAATGAAAAGCTCTAGACAATTGGACCAAATTCTCAATGCTCAAAGACCACCTCACATAAAGGCTGGGATAGGATATGAAGGGGAAACCAGCAAGTCCAAGGTTGAAGATAACAAGAAAATCATTTTTGTAAAAGCTGTAAAGAACTGTGAAACAACTCAGCAAATTCCTACAGAAGAAGAAACCAGCAGGAAAATGAGTTGTAAAGAAACAAACATAATCAAGCAGCAACATGAAAGAGCAGAGAATGAGAGGATGAAACAATCAGCTACTAAAGGCTCATATGCTCCTAGGGATGAATTGAACAAATTCGGAAGATGTCAAAGGAGGTTCCTCCCTCCTATGAAAATTAGCACATGTTTATCTTGTCATAAACCAAGACATAATGCAGCATATTGTAAGACAAAGCCAATCCAGTCCAACCAGCAAAGGATGCAGCAAAAGAGAAGAACCCCTCAAGCAAGCAAAGGGAAAAGACAATCTTCCACCAGGTACACAAATCATTTCTATGGTTACTGTTACGCATGCAATGAATTTGGACATAAATATGTTGATTGTAAATTATGTTCAAAAAGGGGAATGAAATATTATACATCAGCTCAAATGCACCTTGGTCAAATAAGATGTTATGTATGCCTCAAGCGTGGTCACAAAGCTAAAGACTGTAATCTGCCATATACATTAAAGAACTCTAGACAGATGATGGGATCAAAGCAAATTAAACAAAACTATGAATTTAAAAGAAGTGCAGACATTATGAAGAACCTCAATAAAGTTTGGAAGGAAAAGAGAAAGGGGGAGCCTACTATCTCCATAACATAATGAATCTAGCATAGTCTCAGGGGGAGCTGCTCTACGAAACAAAGCAAATATCTAACCAGTTATAGATATGAAGCAGCATCCCAGGGGGAGAGCAGTTCATATATAGACCCCATGAATGTAGTCTAAGAAGAGCTCCTTGGAATGATAACAGCTATGAGATCAGTAAGGGAAAGGAAGTTCCTCTAACAGAGATCTATGGAGGAAGAAGACCATTTAAAACTCACAATAGCCAGCAAAATTGTTAGAAGGAGAACAAAGGCAGCAAAGGCATTTGACTAGTTAAATCCTGTGTGAACACATGAGTTCTTGATGAATGATCCTATGTAATTGAGCTGAGTCCAATAAGCAGGGTATGGAAATTAGAGTGATTGTGTGGCAATTATGTGGTGAAGAACCTTGTAGCATCGGTTTGTGCAAATTTCCTGTTCCACTCAGAAGACTAATGAACCATACTCTCTGTGAATGAGTGTCTGTGTGTGCACTCTGCAGAAGAAATAGAAGAATTGAAGCAGAATTGGTTTATTCATGAATTAGGGGTGTAATGCAGTTTATAGATGAATTATTGAGCAATTATTCATTAATTGAGTGGCATAGGCTTTGATTGAAGACTAAAACCCTGTGAAGTCGAACCCAGTAAATCAAGCTAAGAATCTGCCTGTATATTCAGAAAGAAGAATGTTTGATAATGTGGAACTCTTCAAAGGTTATGTAAGGTGCAAAGGTTGTGAATGATGGAGCGGAACCATAGTCAAATGCACAATGTCAATAGTGGAGCGAAACCATTCGTGAGCGGGTTCGAATCATTATAATATACTGAAAAACGACTATTTAATAAAGAAGACCGAAACCTTGGCGAAACACTGTAGCAAAACCACTTATGGTTTCTGGATTATTTCGCACCACTTTTGGTACGGAGGCGGTATTATCTAGAGGGCTAGCGATTCCATAAGATTGTTGACACGTGGCATAGGTGGTATTGGAAGCCACCGTTTAACCTGCGATTTCACAAGTTAACGTCAGTACCGGGACACCGAGCGGAATTTCTCAGGACCGTTGATTTGAAAAGGGGACATCCGGCGGTGACTATTCGATGAAGATACGCGAAGTTTAATAAAAGTGTGCAGAAGATAGAGGAGGTACGGTGCATAGGTGGGCCAGTCCGAAAGTCTTATTATAAAGTTTGTTTTTCAAAGCATGGAGTATTAATACAAGGTCGGGCGGCGAACTATAAAGCGAGCAGTATATTCAAATCTTCAAAGGTTTGTTATGAGGTCTGGTTGCGATTATTAAAAAGGCATCAAGAAGCCATGATAACAGTTGAATTGGCATATAAAGCAGTGTATAAAGCAGTAGTGATTCTGAAACTGTCATAGAAAATAAAATGCAGTGACATTCTTTCAAATCAGGATGACAGAATAAGTAGCAGGTTAATGATGCCAAGATCAGATTTAGTATATTGATGATTGTTGGTGTGAACAATGGAAAGATCAATAGTGGAAACTATGGGTTCATGTGCAAGCTAAAATGAAATCTCTGCATGGTTTATCAAGGTAATATCAATTGGTACTAGGTACAGGTAGCATATCTATCAATAGAATATCATTCCAGGGGGATATCAGCCAGCTAGGTAAGGATAAAACATGTCCTCAGGATCAAAAGTATTATGGCAAACGTACATCAAGGTAGTATTCCCAGCGTTATCTGGATTCTGCATTCAGTTTGAGAAGGTCAGTAGCAGAGCTAAAGGATTAGTATTATGTTTACACTTGAATCAAAGTATCTGAAGAATAAAGGACTAGCAGTGATTACCATCTGAAGCCCAAAAGTTTTAAAATCATCTAAATCCTACTTCAGCACAAAGGATTTACTGGTAATCCACCTTTAAAGAGAGATAGATCATTGACATACATACCCCCTTATGTCATAAAGAAAAGTGCATGGTTGACAAGTGAGATCGACCAATACATTGAATGCATCCCACCTCAAGGTTTTGTTTTGAAAGTTCATTATGCAAGCAGTAAGGGCATTTGATCTCTTAGATCAAATTCTAGTTAATTCATTGATCACATCTGTAACAAGAACCTTCAGCTATTAAGGATAATGTCAACATCCTAGCTCATATCATCACCAACAGGCAGGAAAGGTGTACCGCAGGAATAAAGGATATATTGGCTTCATCATAATTGAACAAATGCTAGACTGCAGATGAGTATTGTAGAAGAAGACATATTCCATCTACAATATTCCTCAACAAAAATGTATTGGCACACTACATCAGAAAGAGACTGTATGTTTATTCAAGTTCAATATTCTCAAAAGTGTTCTCTCAACAAATATTGTACACCAGTATAGAGCAACATGGTACAAAGTCAGAAGAAGAATGCCTAAACACATCTCAGAGAGAGAAAATGAAAAGATAGAATCTACACTAAGAAATGTGCAACCCTTTGCCATTGATGTCAAAGGGGGAGGAAAAGCAGGTAATAGAAGAAAGGGTCTTCTAAAAGAAGGTAGACAGAGGAAGACTTGGAGGAAGAATTGGATTATTGGTGGATGTGTTGCCATCAATGCTAAAGGGGGAGACTGTTGGAAATGTTGTCATTGATGGAAAAGGAGATGGCAAAGGAAGAACACCTGAGGCAGCAACAAGGCAAAGGAGATGGCAAAGGAAGAACACCTGAGGCAGCAACAAGACAAAGAGAGCAGCATAGCATCAAGATGTAGAGAGGGTCAAGCAACAGAGACAGGGTCATTTAAAGAAGCAGAGGCAGCAAAAGGAGAATTAAGGAGTAGCATCAGTCTAGGAGCAGATGAAACAAAGAGAGCATAAGACAAGTAGAGCATAGAAGAAACAAAGGCAACAGGAGTCAGATGAGGTGTTGCAAAGTAGTGAGGACAATATAAGAGGGCCATTTAATAGCTGAGGAATGAGACAGAGTGATGAGGAACAATTATTCAAGTGGGAAGATTGTGTAGATAATCTAGTAGAAGCTAATTTGTGTTTTTTCACAATTATTCAATTGAAGGCATAGAAGATCGGAGCCTCATAGGATTTGCTACAAGTATAACAGGTGGAGTGGATTCTATAGATGAAACAGAGGAAGGAGCACAAAGAAACTAAGACAACAGATATAGCAGAAAGGAAGGGACAAAGAAGTAACAGAGGCAGCAAAGGAGGCAGCACTCAGGCAAAGAAGGCAGCGCTGAATCACAGATAGGCAAAGGAGGCAGCGCTGAAACAAAGACATAAAAAGGAAGCAGTGAATACAATGGAGGCAACAAATGAAGGCAGAGGAAGCGAATATAACAGAGGCAGAGTCGTTATCACTGCAGCAGAGGCAGAGGCAGAGGCAAAGCGACAGGAGCAGCAGAGACAGAGGCAGAGGTAGAGCTGTTATAATTCCGAGAATTGCCCAACCCGGAGGACAGATATAAAATTCCGAGAATCGCCCAAGCCGGCAGATACAGTCATATGTATAATTCCGAGAATCGCCCAACCCGGAGGACAGATATAAAATTCCGAGAATCGCCCAAGCCGGCAGATACAGTCGTATGTATAATTCCAAGAATCGCCCAACCCGGAGGACAGATATAAAATTCCGAGAATCGCCCAAGCCGGCAGATACAGTCGTATGTATAATTCCGAGAATCGCCCAACCCGGAGGACAGATATAAAATTCCCAGAATCGCCCAAGCCGGCAAATACAGTCGTATGTATAATTTCGAGAATCATTACCCGATGGGCGTTACATATAACATATAAACCATATTCCGGGAATCGCTTAACCCTTTGGCAAAGTATACATATATGTCTGTTATATTATGGAGCGCACAAAACGAAGTTTTAGATGGTGGGACCTCTCCCCAATCGCAATCGGAGATCGCAAGGGCAGCGGAACATCGCAACAGAAAGTTGCGATTGCGATTGAAATGCCGGACCCGATCGAGTTATGTACCATAGTTAATTGCTAATCACATCCGAGTTCCCAATCGCATGTCTTTTGTAAAACGCTGCGATTGAAATGCCGGACCCGATCGAGTTATATACCACAGTTAATTGCTAATCGCATCCGAGTTCCCAATCGCATGTCTTTTGTAAAACGCTGCGATTGAAATGGCGGACCCGATCCTGTTATAAGCAGGAGTTAATAGATGCAAATCGCATCCATGTTCTGATCGCAATCAGAACTTTTCTATTATGCGCCCCGATTGCATTTGTTTGAAGTTCCGGACTCGATGGGTGTATAAACGGTGGTTAATACATATTTGAGTTACGGTCAAATCGCATCGGCACTGGTCAATCGGAACATATGTTAAAGACTTGCGATTGCGATTGAAGCCCGGACCCGATGGGCTTATAAATTATGACTAACAAATGTTTCAGTTCCATGGTCAATCACATCGGAGGTAAAGTGGAGGGCGATTGTTTATATAAAATAATTGTTGTTAGATATATAAAACATGGTTGCGGTTGTATTAAAACATGCCGCGTGGTCTGTAGACCCACGGGCCTCATCTTAACGGGAGGGCGATTATTAATGTAATACAATTGTAATATATGTATGTTCCGGCCTGCGGAACTCGCCACATCAACAAGACACTTGCTGCGTGTAAAGGATTGAATTACAGTCAGCAGATTCATTTATATATAAAGCGCCGGTATAAAAATAAAATAAAAATGCAGTTCATAAATTCAGGAGTTACGCAGCAGCCATAAACAGAAAGGCATACAGAGAAGAGAAAGGGACAAAGAGACAGTTAGAGAAAATACAAATGCGCAGCAAGCCAAGAGACAAAATAAGTGAGCTGGAGTTCTAATTGTAATTCGAATGTAAATGTTTTAATTGTTTTTATTGTTTGTGATGCATTGGCAAGTCTCCGAGAGAAAACAAACTCCCACTGTAATGTTAAAATTGACACATACAGTTATAATTTCTGAGTAAGCTGATAAAAGGAGTAAGAAGGCAGAAGGCAAAGAGACATGACTTTCCATTTCGAATTCCAAGCAGAATACAAACAGTCATGTGAGAAAATCTATAAATAATATCATCTTGATATTCAAGAAGAAATGAAGAGAGAGTAAATCGAGAGAAGGCAGAATATAGAAGTGTAAGACAGATTAAAAAAAAAAATAGAACAGAAGGAGAAGCTACAGAATAGGGTTGATATCTGAGGTAAATCAGCAAACTTTCAGTTTGATAAATTGAGGAAGTTGGAGCTTCCCTATCAAGTTGCAGCTTGATAGTCGTCAGTTGTAGCTGACTGAGGTTGGAGCCTCCTGTAGGTTGGTGCCTACAGAAAACTGAAGGGAGTTGGTGCTTCCTTGCAAGTTGTATCTTGCAGAATTGAGGTAGGAGCCTCCTGTAGGTTGGTGCCTGCAGAAAAACAGTGGTGAGAGGGAGTTGGAGCTTGCCTTTGCATCACAACAATAATAAGATGTGGTTTCTCCCTTTATGGGTTTCCACTTATATCTGGTGTCTCTGTGCATGATATTTATGTATTGATCTGATATGTATCATTTTCTTAATACCTGCTGCTCTCAAATTAAGTCTACTGCTCTATTAAACTAATACTTTCAGAGTACATTCTAAGATTACTCTCACATCAAATAGAGTTTGAAATGAAGGTGTAAATAAGTTTATTGAAAAGTTTAAAAGATCAGGAATGTATTAAACTGATTCACCCCCCCCCTCTCAGTTTAATTAGAGATTCAACATTGGAGGCCTTTGGGTTCTCTCTCATTTACCATTGAAAGCAGATGTTGCTCTTCTGTAAGGGTGTTATTTTGGTAGGAATACCTTGGAGCAATCATACTCTGGCTTTCGTAGGTCCTTGGACCATCTAGCTTTCAGAGAAGGTCCACAACATTTACATCCAAAATACCCTTTTATTACAAGACCTACGAGATTATATTTGTATACATTAATTAATATGCATGGCACGTTAAAGAATATCATGAAGATCAGAACAAATATTACAATGAATTAAATAACTAATATGTGAAAGAATATTGTTACGTATATAAACAAATCAATAAATTAAACATGTAATTTACCAGAGCAAACTCCTAAGCCTGGATAATTATGTGTCGTGTAAGCATATATGCCATACAACGTAAAACTCCTCTCTGTTGTGATGGGTCTTGATACATTGTATACATTTATCCCATCCCATAATTCCTTCAATTCATCTACCAGTGGTTGTAAGTAGACATCCATATTCTTCACTTGTATTCTACCAGGGACTATGAGAGCCAACATAAGATGTTCATTCTTCACGGACAACCATGGGGGGATATTATTATTGATCACTACTACAGGCCAAATAGAATAGTTGGTGTTCTGGAGGGAATATGGGTTGATGCCATCCATGTCTATGCTGAGTCGTAGACTTCGTACTTCATCCTTGAATTTTTTGGGCCATGTATCCTCTATATGTTTCATGGCTATTGAATCAGTTGGGATTCACATAACTCCCAACTCACTTCTGTGTGAGGCATGCCATCCCTGCAACATAGCTAATTCCTTACAACGAAAGAGCCTTTGAATCTTTGGGATTATAGGCATGTGCCCCAATATCTTAAAAGGAGGACCAATACGTGATTTACCCTTATTTTTTGATTTATCATACCTGTCATGCCCACATTTCGGACACATCCCTTTGTCTGCATATTCTCCTCTATATAGAATACAATCATTTGGACATGCATGATATGATATGTACTCAACAACCAACATTTTCAACAATTTCTTTGCCTCTTCGCAGTTATCGGGCAAGACATTATCACTTGGAAGAACCTTATCTTTGAATAACCTGTAGTTGGTGATCATGGACAAATATATTAATAAATGTACATTAATGTCGATATAATTATCAACGTTCATAAAATTTACCATTTGTAATGTTCATTGCAATGTACTGATTATATTTCTAATTTATATAAGGGAGTACTTTATGGTAACTTACCTCAAAAGTTCTGAGAAATATGAATTTGACAAGCCAAACTTTGCTTTCAAGTTGTACAGCAACATCGTTGTCCCCAACTTGGTAGACTTTGACTGACTGCCAGGTCCAAAGAGAGGGGTGGTGGAAGCAAATTTAAGGCTTTTGAAAAATGTGTCAGGGATATGAGCATCATCCCCTAGTTGATCATCGTTTTGGAATATATCTCACAACATTGTCTCCATGGAAGTCGTATCCCTTAAGTAATCATCCATACCAACCTCTATTTGATTGCCTCCATTGCCAGCTTGTGAAGAACTGCTATTGTTGTATTCATTCATAATTGGTGAATCTGGACGTAGCGGGAATTGAATCAGTGGTTGATTCAACCTTTCTTGGTGTCATTCTTCTCCAGTTTTTTCTCTTAATTCAGTCTTCTCTCGATTTGACATTATTGTGGGGTGCAACGGAAGATGGTAAGTAGGTCGTTCATCATCACTAGAATCCTAATAATTAAAAAAAAAAATTATTTGAACATGATTAGTACAAAATATATGATATTAATTAGTAACCACATTTACAATATTGCATGATTATAAATTGGTTTGACGTTGAAATAATTACATATTAATCAATATATATACCAAACAATTATAATTATAATTACCATCATTGTCCCGGCATTGTGGCTAGAATATGCAATAATTAGTATGTAGCTCCTGATAAGAACTTTCAATGTTTTGGAGTAGTTTGAATATTTTGTGCATCTGAACTCGATGTTGAATCTGCATAACCTGCAAATTTGTATACATTATAAATTTAATTAAGTTATGCATGATTGACTTCATGGATAAAAAACCTAAATTCAATTAGGTAGTGAAAATATAAATAAAATCTGAAGTACATATTACGTCTCGAGATGGATAGGGAGAACTCTGCGATGGACTTTGAGAAATATTATGGAACGAGCTGGATTTTGAAGAATTGTCCATTCCATATAATTATGATATTTTCTCCTTGTATTTGAGAAAAACAAAAATCAATTTTGGTGCACACACCTAAATGTAATTTCGGTGCCTAATGTACAGATCACCGCACCAGTGCATTTTCAGTAATGCGCACTGGTGTCATTTTATACCCAGATGCACCGGTTCGATTCGATTAAGGGACGCACTGGTGATGAATAACTGCAATTAAAAAAAAAAAAAACGGTAAATTGAAAAATGGGCGGCAATTTTTTTTCGAAAATCTAATTTTATAAAACATGTATTTAAATACTAAACATTTTTCATTATTTCACTATTTTTACAAAAAAAATCAGCAAGAGATTTGCAGGATACATACCTGTAGCAAACAGAGCACGAGAGCACTGTGGAGCAGGGAAATACGTTCGAACAGAAGTATTCAGACAATCATAATTCCAAATCTCTGGTGATTCAAACCCTATAGCATAAAATTTAAAACGATGTGAGTAAAGTTTATTGTTTTTTTTTTTACTTTTTTCTATATTTTTTTATACAGTAAAAGAAAAAAAATCAAAGTTTATTGTTTTTTTACTTTTTCTGCAGTTTTTTGTTATGTAGTAAAAGAACAAAATCAAAGTTTATTGTTTTTTTATTTTACTTTTTCTGCGGTTTTCATAAACAAAATAAATAAATAAAATCTATTTTTAGAAATAGAAACCCTAGATTCTTTTTGTTTCTGCCCTTTCTTTTCCTTCTTTCTGTAATTTCAGAATTAGGGCTTTTCAATTTAGATTTATAGGGTTTGTTTAGTCATAAGTCATCCAACCCACGGGACGACTTGCATAGTCGGATTCCAATCTATGTCGGCCCTTGCGTGAATTTAAAAAAAAAATAAAAAAAATTCCTCGGTGGGTCTTGCGTAACATAATGCACTGGTGCGCTCTGTTATACCAACACATCACAAAAGTACTGTGATAAAAAAATATAAAAAAAAAACAAAATCTGTTTTTATCAGTGCGCCATATGTAACATATGACACCGGTGCGCTATTTCATTATGGCGCACCCCAAACGTGTTGTTTCACCAAAAAAAAATCCATTTTAGAAACAAACCCTATATGCTTTTTATTTCTGCCCCTTCTTTTTCCTCTTTCTGTGATTTCAGAATCAGGAATTTTCAATTTATATTTATAGGGTTTGTATTGCTAAATATAAGCCTAAGACATCCAACCCATGGGATCACTTGCATAGTCGAATCCCAATCCATGTCGGCCCTTGCGTAAATTTAAAAAAAAAAGATTTTTTTCATCGGTGCGCCCTGCGTACCTTAGCGCATCGGTGCGCTCTATTATCCCAGCGCACTGCGAAAGTACTGTGATAAAAAAATTAAAAAAAATAAAATATTTTTTCTCATTGCGCTATTTGTAAAATATGCAGCTGGTGCGCTATTTCATCATGGCGCACTGCGAATGTTCTGTTTTGCAAAAAAAAACACTTTCAAAAAATACAAACCCTACATTCTTTTTGTTTCCGCCCTTTATTTTCCCTCTTTCTGTGATTTGAGAATTACGGCTTTTCAATTTAGATTTATAGGGTTTGTATTGCTAAATATAGACCTAAGACATCTAACTAACGAAACTATTTGCATAGTCGGATCCCAATCCATGTCAGCCCTTGCGTGAATTAAAAAAAACAGAATTTTTTTTCATCGATGTGCCCGATGTAACCTAGCGCACCGGTGCTCTGTATTGTACAAACGTACTGCAAAAGTAATGTGATAACAAATTTAAAAAACAATTTATTTATTTATTTAATTTAATTAATTTATTAATTTATTTTATTTTTAGTGCGCCATATGTAAAATATGGCACCGCTTTATGCTAAAAAAACTAACACTGGACGATTTTTATTATTTTATCATGGTTAATCGGTGCAGTGGTTGACATGTAATGCACGGTGCTCCTTGTTGACATAGAGCATCGTACGGTCTATTATAGTATTTGTGCAGTGCGTTTCTAAGACCCTCACGCACTGGTGTCAGTGTGTACACCATGAATGGCACACCGGTTTCTTGAGATTTTTTTTTTACTTGAAAATTTGACTATTTATTTATAAATATATTAATGAATAATATGGTACAGGTTTGAGATTGATAAAGAAATGACTGACAAGAGATCAAGTAACAAAAATACTGATAACACGTCAAGAAAAAAGAAAAATGCACGTTCTTTGTAAATTCTTTACAAAAAAACATTATTTTTGAACTATATGTAAGTTTAACTAATATGTATTGTTTACTGTGTATCATGCAGAGCCACAAAATGACGAAACTCGATAAGATTATTTATGATCTAGGACAAGAAGAGCGTAAAATCTTGATGGAAAAATTGCAAAAGGATGAATTAGGTGAATGAAAAAATACTATCGATCCAATCTGAGTTTCTTTTTTTAATTTTCATTAATAATATAATTAAAATTATTAGATAACATGTGTCAAACAAACTATTAATTCACATATGTTTAATGTTCTACACAGACCAACAACTCAGAAAAAGAATGTTGTTCTAAGAAAAAAAAAATTAGAACATGCAAATGAAAATGAATTGCTCCTTAGCTCATCTGGAGTGGTGCTGGAAGTTAACGAAAAGGGGAAAATCTTTTACAAAAATTTGAGGGATCTATTGGAACGAATGTATAGGTGTTCTTTCCACTTACAATACAAAAACCAATCCAATGATTCCAAGAACCAAATTTTATCTAAACTACAGGAAGAGTTTCCAGATAATTAGTCAGTGAGACATGTTAGACTTTTAATAGCAAAAACGTACAACAACAAAAAAGAATGAATGAAAAGTAATATTCCTTTAAATGTTTGTCTAGAATTATTTATAAATATCACTTTTGTTATATTTACTTTTCATATATCAATATGAAAATTAAGTAGTTTATTGTCATGTT
The DNA here is from genome assembly GCA_034641835.2 of Pinus albicaulis. Taxonomy (NCBI): domain Eukaryota; kingdom Viridiplantae; phylum Streptophyta; class Pinopsida; order Pinales; family Pinaceae; genus Pinus; species Pinus albicaulis. Next base: position 1,064,795,792 of record CM076579.1, read on the forward strand.
ACATTTTCAGGAAAATTATGAAAATATCAAAAGATGAACGAGTTGATACCAGAAATATGCCGGTAGGAATGTCCAAAAAGGTGTACAAGGAGATGGTCAAAGAAATGGACAAAATTGCATCGCAGGAGGAGCCATCTCAACAACAACGTGCTTCAAATGTAATATATAATTATTGAATTTTTCGATCATTAGATACAATAAATAAACAATTTAGCATTAAATATTAATTTTCAAGTATTTTCTTGCAGAAAAGAAAAGAAAATGGAAACCATTCAGCACATAAAACAGGACGACAAGGAAGAAAAGAGTTGATATCTAAGTTTGTGAGTAATTGTTACTTCCTTATAACAACTTAACTAGATTTCATTTTTGTATGTTTTAAGTTGTTTTACAAAAATCATCATTGAATGTTTTCAAATAGGTGCTAACATAAAAAGAAGAACCATCAGAGGAATTGATTGAAATTGGGTTAAATATGGGTCATGAGTATATGTTGGCATATCAGAACTTAATTGTGGAATTTGTAAGTATCTATCGATCTTGTTTTACTTAGCTCCGTCTATAATTAATAGAACAAAAAAATCTTTTATATTAGATATATGACTTATTATGGGGTATAAAAATTGCAGGAAACAAAGTATGGAACTGCGCCAAAAGATGAAATCTTGAAAGATGGCATGTTACATGGTTTTGAAAGAATGTGTATAGTTTATGAGTCAATTGTTGCAATGCTATCTCATTTCTTTTCGATTTACATTGATGTATATTATTTAATATTGCAATTTTCATTATTCTCACCAATGTATATACACTCATTACAGATTATTTTTATGTTTGTAGATGGAAGGTGAAGAAGAAGAAAACAATCAACACTGTGAACAAAACATTCATGAAAATAAGCCAAGTCACAGAAGTAGCTCTAGCAGTGACAAAAGTTCAAGCGAAGAATGATGATCACTATGTTTAGATATCAAAGCAAGGCGTTGTATTTTTTAAAATATGTCTGTGAAATGAAACATTTTATTTAATGTAATGGACATAGTGTCCCAATTGAAAGGCAAAGGGATACCAATAACTTTCCCATTTTGTATGAAAACGAATGTCTTATATATATATATATATATATATATATATATATATATATATATATGTTTTAATTTATTGTATTGAGTTCTACATTGTCGTTCTCAAATGCACTAATACAAATTTAATTCATATGAATATTGTTATAAGATATATATGTGTCGACTTTTGATGAATAATGAATTTTAAAAAACCACAATAATTATGATATGATATAACAAATTAATCCAAACATCGCATTCAAATGAATTAATAAAAATTTAATTAATATGAATATTATAAGATGTGTCGAATTTTGATGAATAATGAATTTAAAACAATCACAATAATTGCACCGTCACAGGTCGATGTTTCTAAAAAATACAAAATGAAAAACGGTGTGTGTCAGTTACTGTACATCAGTGTGTTTGTATTATTAAGAGCACCGGTGCGTTTCTATGACCTATGGGCACCACACAAATACCAAAACCAATTAAAAATATCGATGCGTTTGTGCGGTACGATGCACCGGTGCATTTATGTGTCTATACGCACCGGTGCCATTATACGACCTATGGGCACCACACGAATGCCGATACCAATTATAAATCTCAGTGCATTTGTGTGATACTGCACACCAAGGCGTTTATGTGTCTATATGCACTGGTGCATTTTTACGACCTACGGGCACCACATGAACACTGATACCAATTATAAATCTCGGTGCATTCGTGTGATACTGCGCACCGGGGCGTTTATGTGTCTATACGCACCAGTGCATTTGTACAATCTATGGGTACCACACGAATACCGATACCAATTATAAATCTCAGTGCATTTGTGTGATATTGTGAACCAGTGCGTTTCTATAAGTCTACGCACCAGTGCGTTGATACAACCTATGGGCACCACACAAATCCTAAGACCAATTAGAACGACCCTGTGCGTTGTATCACCAAAACTACGCCCGGTGCGATTTTATACGTTAACGGCTCGATGCATTCTCATTCAACCGCCTCGGGGCACCTTCTACATGTACGCACTGGTGCGCTAAATCCAGAGTAGCGTACCGTTGAAAAAAAAACATCTGTAATGACCTCCGACCGCCCATTTTTTTTAGTTGTGTTGAATTTCCGTTAGAAGCTCCACCAAAACCTCCGTAACCATAAACGGATGTTGTAGCAATTTTTTTTTTGACAATTTTGGCCAATTTTATAACACTAAAAACCTCCTTTATAACCTCTGTTAGAGGGTCTTTTCCTTGTAGTGCACATAATGACATGAAATAGAACATGGCGACAATCATTATCTTAAAGGATGGATAATCTAGCAAGCGCAACATAAGGGTAAACAATATATTATCCACCACAAGTATCTAAGTTATTAGTAGCATATCCTATAGAAAAGACAATAGAAGTAAGATATTCTAAGATCGACCATTGGGAGGTCAATGAATGAAACATCTCACCGTTCTTTGGTTAGGTAAGGTCCAACAACTAGGAAGGAAGAAGAGGGCTCAATGATTCACTCTTTGTATGACCAAAGGTGTTTTATAACCAATGGGAAAGAGTCATTTCTTGATCTTTTAACCTTGAAGAATGCATCAATATTAATGATTTATCTTAACAATGATGGTTCATCTTTAATTTCACCATGATAATCTAAATGCAGTGTACATTTTGTAGAGCCTCATTTATAGACCATGGCGATTTGTCAAGCAATAAAAAATAATGAAGAAAACTTGAAATGATGGAGAGTGCCATTAGAGCATAATGAAATATTAGTAAACAATTGCAAGAGACGTGGATGGAATTTGAGTTGATCATATTGACATAGAGAAGGTAGATATAGAAGATTAATTATCTATGATTGTGTCAAGGGAACAACAAACAAAGTGTTTATTCAAGCAATAAATTGATATGTCCAAGGGATATGATCATTGGGGTTTTCCCCATGTATTGGTTATGCCAATAATACCTTTCCACTCATTTGTGCCTCAATTTCTTCTTATTTTATGTGTTTTAGGTTTGAACATTTATGCCATAATCAACTATGTTACCAAGTCAATTTGTTTCAATGTCTATAACAAATTTATTTTCTAATCTATTGTGAAACCAGCTCCAAAAATAGAAGAAAAGAGATATCAATGCCTTAGAAATAAGCCACTTCGAGGGGGCAACCTCCAATGCATTACATGAATGAAAAATCTTGGATGATTCAAATTACAAAACCTCCTTTCTATATATAAGAGTCCATAATACAATGTAATCCCAGTCAATTTAAATAATAATAATTTATGGGCAATAATAATAACAATATAAAGTATATACAATAATAGCAATAAGGGGGTTACACTAACAACAATAAGGGACTATACTAGTAATATAGGGACCTAACATGCCCCTCCTTCAAAAAAGTGTTGTCCTCAATGCTTGAGTAGCTCTGGGGTGCTTCGTATAAAAGTTCTATCCTCCATGTAACTTTTTAGTTAAAGTCTTCCACTCGATGAGATACTCAATCGATCGATTTATACTATCGAAGTTCTTATTTCATGATCGTCTGTGTTCTAATATGATTTTTCCTTTTCATCAAAGTTTTGGCAATATTGTTTGAATCAAAGATTTTCACCTATAACCCTCTTTAAGCATGAAACATGTAACCTGATCCACTCGTGAAGAAGTGCAGAAGCTCCACCTCCTGTATGTTATAGTACCACCTGTAACACTCGTAAGGACCATAGCATTAGTACTTTGGCGATAATTTATTATCCTTCTTAGCTTGCTTGAGGGACATTTGTTTATATGGTTGTAGCCGTAAAAATACCCAATCTTCTACATCAAAACTTCTCTCGCTGCGATGTTGATCTGCCTGTTGTTTCATTCGATTTTGTGCCAAATTCAGGTTATCCTTTAAGAGTTGGAGAACTTCTTGCTGATGCTCGATGTGATCTTCCACTGCTTGAACCTTCGAATTTTCCCTTAAAGATGATGTGATCGATGGTGGATGATATCCATAAAGTTTCATAAATGGGGTCATTTTTGCTGCAGTATGGAAGGAAGTGTTATACCACCATTCAGCAAGAGGTAACCACTTGACCCATTGTGTTTGTTTATCAGATACAAAACAACGAAGATATCCTTCCAAACATTTATTTACTATCTCAGTTTGACCATCAGATTGAGGATGATAAGATGAGCTATAAGCTAATTGAGTACCCAAACAAGAAAATAACTCCGTCCAAAAATTTCCAGTAAAAATGGGATCTCTGTCTCTCACAATAACCCTCGGGTTTCCATGTAGCTTTTGAATTGTGTCCATAAATATATTAGCAATTGTACTTGCTTTAAATGGATGAGATAATGCACAAAAGTGTGCATACTTGGTAAGTCTATCAACTACCACCATGATGACACTCTTTCCTTCGGACTTAGGTAAACCTGTGATAAAATCCATTGAAATCTCCTCCCAACGTTGACTTGGAATGGATAAAGGTTGTAGAAGACTCGAGGTCTTAATTGTCTCAAATTTATTCTGCTAGCAAATCAAACATTCCGCCACAAACTTTTGAATATCAGATTTAAGTCCATCCCAAAAAAATTCTTTCTTCACCCCGTGGTAAGTTTTTAAAAATCCCGAGTGTCCTCCTAAAGGAGAAGTGTGCAATTCCAAAAGAATCCTTTGTTTTAGTTGGGAATTCTTACAAAGATATAAGCGATATTTGTACCATAAGGAATCATTTTTCCAACAAAATGTATAAGATGTACTAGGATCTAGCTGCAACTTTTGAATGAGTGTCTACACTTCTTTGTCCTTCTTCTATTCATCCCTTGCTTTGGTTATCCAATCTGGTTGGATAATAGATAAGGCACAAAGCAATTCTTCCACTTCTTCATTCTTTCTTGAGAGTGCAGCTGCAACAAAATTTAGCTTCCCTTTTTTGTAGATTATTTCAAAGTCATAACCCAACATCTTTGGGACCCATTTTTGCTGCTCTTCTAAAAATAGTATTTGTTCTAAAAAGTGTTTAAGACTATCATGATCAGTTTTTACCTTGAAGTGTCTTCCCATTAGGTAAGTTCCCCATTTCTTTAGTGCATGTAGTATTGCTAACATTTCCTTCTCGTAAATAGCTTTCTGTAAATACTTTCCTTTGATTGGATGACTTTCAAAAGCAATGGGTCTTCCTTCTTGCATTAAAACATCACCAATTCCATTTCCTAAGGCATCAGATTCCACAATAAAGGTTTTTGTGAAATCATGAAGCTAAGACCGATGCTAGTACATTGCTTCTTTAAGATTTTCAAAGGCTCATTTTAGTTGGGGAAGAGTCTCATGAAATGCATCTTCTTCACAATGTTGAGAGAGGGTGTTTATTCTCCATAATCCTTAACATAGAGTTTAAACTTGCACACACCGTTAAAGGGAGACATCCTCAATGCTTTATGGTTGTGGGAACTTTACATTCCTTAATGGCTTTAATTTTGTTAGGGTCTACTTTAACACCCTCGTGAGATACAATATGACCCAGATATTCCACCTCTTGTACTCCAAAGAAACATTTGGACTTTTTTGCATATAATTGTTTCTCCTGCAATAGTTTGAGCACTCTGTCAACATGTTCAACATGATCCTTCCAAGACCTGCTGCAGATTAGTATATCATCAAAAAATACTAGCACAAATTTTCTAAGGAAGGGTTTGAAAATGGAATTCATCAACCCTTGAAATGTAGAAGGTGCATTGGTAAGGCCAAAAGGCATGACCAAAATTCATAATGACCCCCATGAGTTTGAAATGTTGTTTTTGGAATATATTTAGTCTTCATTTTAATTTGATGATATCCTGAACGAAGATCCAACTTGGTAAAATAAATTTCTCCATGTAATTCATCCAATAATTCATCAATCACAGGAATGGGAAATTTGTTTTTAATGGTGAGCTTATTGAGCTCCCTATAATCCGGACACATTCGCCATGATCCATCCTTCTTGTGTACCAATACTACAGGAGCAGAGAAAGAACTTTGACTAGGTTGAATTATACCCGCCTCTAACATTTCTGCAATCATACGTTCAATTTCGCTCTTTTGGACATAAGGATATCTATAAGGCCTGATGTTTGGAGGAACACTTCCTGGACTCAAATGAATAGCATGATCATGATCACGAATAGGTGGGAGTCCTTTGGGAGTTTCAAACACCTTGGAATGATTGTCCAAAACTTTTTGGAGATCTGAAGAAATAGATGATTTTGATGTTGAAACTTCTAGTGAGCATAATTGTGCAATTATGCCTCGTTGTTCTTTCTTTAGAAGCTTTTCCATGACATTAGAGCTTATTATCTTTCCCGGCTTCCTTGCAATACCCTATAATTCGACTTCCTTTCCTTCTAAAAAAAATTTCAAGAAAAGTTCTTGAAAATTAAAAGCTACCGTCCCCAAAGATTGTAACCATTGTACTCCTAGTACAACATCAGCACCTCCCATAGGAATGGAAAGAATCGGACTATTCAATACATATTCCCCCATGGTTAGCTTGATATTATGGCATTTTCCAGAGCAATTTATAGTTCCTCCATTTGCGACCATCACTTGACATTCTGGTGCTGGGTATAGGAAACAATTAAATTCCTTGGCTACCTTACAATGAATAAAATTATGGGTAATACCTGAATCAATCAACACTATTACCTTTTTCTTCTTGATATGTCCTTCTATCTTGAGAATTTGAGGAGTGGTAATTCCTGCCAATGCATTACACAATATGGTCGGACTCATTTCTTCCTCTTCTAGGGTTGGTTCATGGTGTATACCCTCTTCTTTTGAAGATTCTTGTTCATTTTCTTCTTCCTCTTCACAATCTATGTAAAATAATTTCTTCTCAGCACACTTATGACCTTTAGTGTATTTTCTATCACAACTGTAGCAAAGCCCTTTTGCTCTTTTTCTTCCAATTGTTGTGGTGTCAACCTTGTAGGTTGTGGAAATCTAGGAGTAGCAACACTTCCCTCTTTATAGAAGTGAGTGGTAGGCTTCCTTGTCACCATAATTTTACATTCAATTTTTCTTGCCAACCTGAATGCCTTCTCCAATGAATAAGGTTCCAAAACGCGAACTTCATGTTGGATGTTATCCTTTAAAGTACCTATGAAGAGATCAATCCTGTGTTCCTCTGGAATATCAGTTACCCTTATATTCAATTTTTGGAAGTCCTCAATGTGCTCCCCCATTAATCCCTTTTGTTTGAGATTTATCAATTGGCTAAAGAAGGTGTTGCTCTTTGTATCCTCATAATGTGCTATCATTTCCTCCGTAAAAATTGACCAAGTGACAATTTTTTTAAGGGAGCAAAGCCATCGATACCATACAAATGTATTTTGTTCTAAATGTAAAGTTGCAATGCGTACCTTTTGTGTGTTTTGCACGTTATGGAGATCAAAATATTGCTCCATCTGTAGTATCCATGTTACAGGATCCTTTCCATCAAACTTCCTCATATCCATTTTTGTAATATGGTGGTTCTTCCCTCCAACATTAGAGTTTATGAAATCACGATTAACATTTATTTTGTTCTCATCATGAGTTTCCTCTGCTATCTTTTCACCATTAGGAAAAATTTCTTGTATCAACTTTTCCAAACCTTCTATGTCTACTTTTAGATCATTCTTCATGTTTTCCATGTTGTCTTTCATTTTTTCATCGATCTTAGCTTCCATGCCCACTTCTATGCCATTCATTTTAGCTTCCAAACCATTCATCTTAGCTTCCACACCTTTCTTCAAACCATCCATCTTAGTTTCCACACCTTTCTTCAAAACTTATATTTCATTTTTTGTTGCTCTTTGGGAGAGCGAAATTTGTTGCACTTGCTCTTGTAATTTTGATATGTCATATTGCTATTCTTCATCTTCATGAGTCATAGTAGAGCCTTCTAAAGGCTTAATGGGTGTTGAATTATTTTTAGGGGCCATTTTAGAATCCAATACTGATATATATTCTACAATATGCCCTTGGAATCAATTCAACTTGATTCTTCAAACAAGACTTATGCAATTTGGAAAAAAAAATACACACCTTTTACTTGCTTTTGAGGAGCTCGATATTGAAATTTTTATATCTCTATAATTGCTGATCCTCAATATCTGAAATTTGGCCCTGTACTAGCCCTCTAAAGCTTCTTTCAAATGCCACAGGTCTCATCTAATTTGGATTCTTCAAGACAAAGTTATGTCTAATCTCTCACAATGAACCAATTATGGACTAGTTCAGTAGAGCGAACTTGTACGACTTGCCACGTGTCACTGTTTCCTCCTTTGGCTCTGAAATTGATAGAAAACAAACTACGGTCCGTGTAATTGTGACCACTTTTTACAGAATTCCAATCCAATGTTCAAAGAGAGAGCTATGAAGATGTTTCCACGGTCACCTCTTTGAGATGAAATTCAGAAGCCTGAAAAAGCACTAACTTCCACAGATCATATCTCCGAAAATATTGCGAACCAATATCTGAAATGTTGCGACGAAGTTCCTCCAGATTTCGGCTTCACACTCTAAATTTCAGCTTCTAAACCTTCGTAGAAAAAAAGTTACAGCGAAAATGTCACGATGACCTGTTTAGGTTAAATTTAGGAGCCTGTAAAATGACCTAAATTCCACATATTATATCTCCGAAATATTGCGAACCAAGCTCTGAAATTTTGCGACGATGTTCCTCAGGATTTTTTCTTTGCACACTAAAAATTTCAACTTCTGAATTTTCATAGAAAAAACTTATAACGAAAATGCCACGATGACCTGTTTGGAGCAGCGAAACCCTAGAATCCAAAGCTCTGATACCAAATGTTGTGAAACCAACTCCAAAAATAGAAGAAAATAGATATCAATGCCTTAGAAATAAGCCACTTCGAGGGGGCAACCTCCAATACATTACATGAATGAAAAATTCTTGGATGATTCAAATTACAAAACATCCTTTCTATATATAGGAGTCCATGGGGCCACAATGTAATTCTAGCCGACCTAACAATAATAATTTAAGAGCACAATAATAACAATATGAGGTTTACAGGGGTACAATAATAACAATAAGGGGGTTACACTGACAACAATAAGGGACTATACTAGTGATATAGGGACCTAACATGATCTCCTAGATACATGAACTCAATATGAGCAAAAGAAGTGATTCTTGACATCCCTTAATGTTTTTTTGTAAATAGAGCAAATTGATTTATGTTATTTTTCAAATTATTGCTAATGTATCTACATCTTTGATTAAGAAAGTTCATGGCTTATATATTTACTTGTCTTCAATAATAATCATGTGTTTTGAATATGAGCTTCCTTCCACTTATGGCTAGTTTCACTCGTTTGGCGATTAATATGATGTATGGAACACTTCATCTTATGTGATTCATTGAAAACATTATGACCTATTTGATTTCATCACTCATATGAGATCTAACCCTAGTTTGCTAATGAAAAATTCCATAACCCAAAAAAACACATGTCAATCATGATTGATTTAACCAATTCCTCTCTTTATTTATATTTATTATTTTACTATGTAAAATCTAAAATATTATATTCTATTAAATATCCGAAAATCAAATAAAATATACCTTTTAACTAAATACTCTAAAATAAAAGGAAAACCACAAAAATAAAAATAAAAACACATTTCAATTGCTCCAAATAACATTAATATTTATACAACTTATTAAAAACGTTTTCAGACACCGGACTATCAGTAGGTCAACGAATGCTCTCAATGGTGGTTTTCAAAGGGCAAGGACTATCGGATCATACCTCCTATTTTTCATTGGAGAATATGGATTTGCAGAAATTTAAAGATTTTTAAGGGAAGGCATACCTCGTCCATGGGGATAGTGACACACATTATTCAGACTTGGGAGGAGTAGTGAGTCAATCAAAAGCCTCCAAGAGACTCATCTATAAGACATCATCCTCATGACATACACTATCGTGTAGGGTTTTTTGATGGAGCAACACAAAGTGGCAGTTGTGGCTACGGGGCTTGGCTGATGATTAATCCTTTATGTCATTATAAGATTCATTGGTTTGGAGGTCATGAGACTAACACCAGGGCAGAGACACTTGCTTTGTGGGGGCTCCCATGGTTCACCAAACAACTCTACATCGACAAAATATGGATTTTCGGTGACTCAAAGGTCCTGATTGATTATCTGAACCATAAAAATCAAATGGCTCATATTCACTTGTCCTCATGGATCGATAGGATAAATATGTTGGTGAAGGGACTAAGAGGCACATAAGGGGAGATGCATTACGAACTTTATGATGCAGATGGTATAGGGGCAAGAGGTATTGTAAAATTTAACTAAACACAGAAGAAGGTGAGACAAAAAAGAGAACACTTAGAATAATGGAGGAGGCATTGTTTTGACAACTATGATTTACAGAGTCAACTCACACACTGTGAGATAGATAACCTTATGATTGAACATGAGTAATAATTAATATCAGTTTTTGTAAAACAACCAAGAACAATGAATGAAAATGAACCATAAAAAGTAGAAGTATGGAAAGGAATGGTCAAAGAACACATTTTTTGTCTTGAAAGATGACAAAACAAAAAGTTTGCAGGAAAATGACAACACAGAACAAAACTTAACCATCTATTATGTATTTTGTACATAATGTGTTATACTTAAAGACAAACTAATAAACATTATATGAAAAAGAAATAGATTTTATACTGATACATGAATATACACCAAACGTTTTTCTACTTCAAAAAAAACTTATTAAAAAAATTTAAAATTCAATACTACACTCTCAAATAAAACTATACACAATTTTATAATAAAACAATAAACCATTTAAAAAATAAAATAAAATTTTACAAATTGTTTGATGCATAACATGGTGAATAGATAACATATTTGAAGTAATATGGAAGAAATTTAAAAGCAAACCTTTCCATTACCTTTATAACCTAAAAATATATCTAAAAAATGACTTGTCAACTTAAAAAACTTAAAATATAATACATGAACATCACTTCAAAGATTTTTGAAGTGGGAATCTTTGTCCACAAATTCGAATGCCGGAAATTTAAATTTAATTGATTCGCAATTTGGTTTCGAAGCGTGCTTGAAATAAATAACGATATGGACGGGTAGTTGATGATTTTCCATGGAGTAGTTTATAGTTTTCTGTTATCGTGTTCCCCTTGTGCGCATGCTTCGGTGTGGAATTCTGAATTCTGCCCTGAGGATGCATTCCAACTCAATATTTCTGCCTCTACTGCATCCATCTGTAATTTATTTTACATCTTTATGCTTGGCTCAATCTGGGGATTGTTTTATGACTTTTCATTTCGTCTTCTCCTGGCCTTCATGAATCCGGCGTTACAGCATTGTTAGGCGATTACAAATAAGGTATGCGTTTATTTTTGGATAGTCTGGTTTTTTATCTAAATTAGTGTTGAATGATGACAGAACTCCGTGTAAATGATTGATGCATTTCAAAGAAATATTTCTATGAATGCAAAGTTAGATCACATTTCAGTGTAATATATATTTTTGGTTTGCGAGTTTTAATGATTCGCACAAATAATGTGGATTGCGATAATATTTGAATTAAGTAGTACTGATCCAGAGTTATTTAAGTCATCAAAATTACTTTGATCTGGGTCATATTAGTCCTTTCTCTTATCAAGAGTTGAAATTTTGGACAGATGTTTTTGAAATTTTTATTTGAACAGTGACATTTATACCATAAAGCCTTTTAACTAAACACCTTTACACCTCTACATTATTTTAATAAAAAACAATATACTCTATTTATAATCACGGCTCAAAAAAGCTTATACTCATTGCTCAAAAAAGCTTATAGTTACTGCTGTAGGATATTCCGTCTCTGCGTGTTTTTCTTTTCAGTATGGAAATGTTACAGTGACGTTCAGCGCTTACAACACTAGAGGACGATGCCTTCGTCTATGAGAAGCCACTTGTGGAGGAATACGTGGCCAGGAATTGCACTTGGCTCCACGGCCAGGGAAATTGAGCCTAAGTGGGGGAATATCACCACCTCTGCTCAATCATCGAACCAAGATCCCGTTGAGAACTCTCAGCCCAAAATATTTAGTTTCGAGGAATGAAGTAGTTTCAAGTGATCTCTTTTCTCTAAATCAGATGAATTGTGTATTCATGCCATTTCAAGTTGACAAAATACATGGGTCAAGCCTAAAGTTTTGAGAGCTGTTTTGCTTTCAATATGTGGAACATAAATTAACTCTTATAAACGTCTGTATGAGGGACAGGATTTAAAGGGCAGGCTTCTTCCTTCAGGTTAAGAGGGTGGTTAGGTTCCACTGAATCCATCACCTGCAAGATTGAGGATAACGATTTTCATGAAAACAGTTGCAGAATGAGAGAAACTCTACAATTAAACTCACTCAATAATGCCATTTTTTCATATGAAAGTCTATATTGATAGTCTTTCTCTGACTATCAAAAGGCATGATATACGTGTTATTTCTATGAGCAATAAATGACATTTGAATTGCACTGAAGTCTTGGATTTTTTTGTTTAAAATTATGAGACATTCTGTAGCTGCTGTTCATAAAATAGTGGATCTATAGTCGAATCTTCAATAAACCCTAATCCGGTACAACAGAAAAAATAACATCACTTTGAACACTATAGAGATGAATTCATACCATGTGCTTGAAAGAGAAATCCAACACTAGAGAAGATGGTTGTCCAAACTATAAGCAGGATTGCCATTAAGCCTTTTCTCAATAAACAACTCGAGTAAACGATTTACAAATGAGGAGGATGGTGTTTTAATACTCTTGTTCCTCCCTTCGGATTTAAGGTGCTAGCCCCTAGAGGGTGACTAGGCGTGGGTGAATCACCCCTATGTAGGCCCAATAAAACTACTAATCCCTCAATTAGATGGTCTAAAGTGAAGATTAGCCATAATCTCAACATTTGCCATTAAATTGAACAAAAGGCCATGAAAAATTAAATTGTTTTCCCGTGAATGCATGGTTCGACGATGAATGCAAAATGGCAAGGAGAACCTTGAAAAAGGAAGGAGAGGGGAAGATGAATGTAAAGTTATATAAGCAGATTTTAAAAAAAGAAAAAATATGAGTTCATGCAAACAAGGCGGGAAGAGCTGATATATCTAGGCAAGAATAGCCCAAAACTTTTTTAGCAGGCACTTCAACCAAGGAAGAAGCAATTTGAAAATAATATTACAGCCAATCAGTGGTTTGACTATGCAAGGAAACTCTATGAAAAAGAATTAGAGGTTGAGCCTCCTCCTAGGATCAACACATCTACAAAGCTTTTCAAAGTACAGGACGTGGAGGCAGGAATTAAAAAGTTGAAAGCAGGGAAGGCAAAGGACTTGGTTGAACTTCAAGCAGAATATCTAAAGTGGGGAATGAACATTTTGGCACCCCACATCATGGAAATATTCAACAACGTCATTCAACAAGGATTCCCAAGGGATTGGACAACTAGTCTAGCAATTCCCCTTTTTAAAAGTGGAGACATTAATAATCCTTCCAACTATAGAACCATTATGATCAATCCTTTGTTTGCAAATCTTTTCAGTGGCATGGTAGAAAATAGAATCAGTAAGTGGGTAGAAGTAAAAGAAAAGAGGGCAAAAGGGCAAGCAGGTTTTAGGCCGAAGCATTCTACAGTAGATCATGGTATCACGCTGAGACACATTGTTGAAAAGGTTTGGGGGAGCAAAGAAGAAGTATTTTGCTGCTTTGTTGACTTCAAAAAGGCATTTGACACGGTCCCTAGAGATAAGTTGTGGCGTAGAATGGAAGAACTTGAAATTCCTTTACAATATAGAGTTGTTGTCCATAGGCTTTATGAAGAGGTGAAAGTCAAGATTAGAACTTCAGTAGGCATTTCAGAAAGTTTTAGAAGTGACATCGGAGTCAAGCAAGGTTTCCCTTTATCCCCTACCCTTTTTGGTTTATATATTGACAAACTGGAAGAGTGGTTAAATTTGCAAGGTGGGGAGGGTGTTCGATTGGGGGAGTTTGTGATAAAGCTTCTTCTATATGCCGATGATCTTGTGCTGGTTGCTAAATCAGCCCATGGATTGCAGATGCACCTATATGCCCTTGAGCATTTTTTTAAAGCAGTGGGGATGCAAGTCAATACTAGTAAGACCAAGATAATGATTTTCTCTAATAAAAGGAAGCAAAGCCAGCATATGTTCTTCTTTGAAGGCAACATTCTTGAAGAAGTAAATGAATACAAGTACCTCAAGATCGATTTCAACAACAAGCTTAATTGGGAGGATTTAGATACGTAAAAAAGAACAAAGTATACCCGCCTCCTTGTCGGAGAAAGACTTCCATTTCCCTAACCCTACCCCATTGCAGAAAGAAAATAATTTTAGGAGGGTGGAAAGCATTCTATGCACTTCAAAATAGATGTGGAGAGGCAGAGTTATGGGATTGGAACACGATCAAAGTACTTTTTGGACTCCTAGTTTGTCCAGTGATATTATATGCGTGTGAATTGTGGGCTAGCAACATCTCTATTTCAAAATGGAAACAAATTGAAAAAATTCAAAAACGCGTGATCATGAGCAAGTTCAAAATAAAAATTTTGGCTCCCTATGAGATAATGTTGAGTGAAACAGGGGCAACTCCCATCGAGGCAATTGCCATGGTGCGTCTTATAAGGTACCTAAAGAGAATGGAGGAAATGGGAGAAGGTAGATGGTCGAAAGTTATCTTCAATGAAGGTATGAGTGAAAGAAAGAAATCATGGATGAGACAAAACAACAAATGGATGCAAAAATGGAATATTTACCTGATTGCGTGTCCCACAAATAGCAAAGAGTTAAAGAATTTTGTGTTGGAGAAGTTCCATAAGGGTATATGGGGAAAAGAGTTGGGTAGAAAGAAGAAGTATTATGTTTAGGAATTCAACCCCACTTGTGATCTCCAACAAAAATAATACATTGGAGCTAACATTCCGTGGAGGGCAAAGGTTCTTATTGTTGAGAATTTGGAGGGCTGTAGGGTAATACAAATTCTCTTCTTGATAATTACTTATGAACTTACTTGTGTTACTTATATCTTCTGTCAGTTAATCTTTCATCAAGTCGATTATCAAAATGCACAAGACACAAAATTTAGGCTCCTAGAGCCAGGGCAAAAACCTCTCCCTCTTGGAGAGGAAAACCCGCAAAGAATTCTTCTTATAGATCTTCAAATGACAAGTACCATGACCCAGACTCAGACCCTTGACCTAGATAAGCTTCCAAGACCTTGATACATCTTCTTCAAACTTGAATCTTTTCTTTGTCACCAATCTGCACTGTTTAGGAAGGTAAATCTCAGATTTACCTTCCTCACCTTCTCCTACTTTAGGGCTGCCCTTCTTCTTTTGATCTCTATCTGAACTTCTGTCAAACTCTTAGATGAACAATTTTCCCATATATCCGCACTGAAGCTTTTCAAGACAATCTGCAAACACACTTGAATTTTCGTTGATTTCTGAGCTGATTCCTGTCTGAATTACTCACTGAAACTTCACATTCACTTCAGACCTATACGCAGTCTTCTTCTTGTATTTTATCGTAGTCTTCTTACTGTACCTCTATTTCAGATCCGCAGTACTTTGAACCGTCCCTTATCCACATTGTAGGTTATCCTTTCTACGCATTCTAACCTTGGAGATGTCCGCAAACTCCTTCCAGCATTGTTGTTTCAAATCCGCACTTCCAACTGTTCCTATCTGCATTGTAGGTTATCATTTCTACGCACTGTAACCTTGGGGATGTCCGCAAACTCCTTCCAGCATTACTGTTTCATATTCGCACTTCCAACTGTTCCCTATTTGCAATTTCTTCCTTATAATATTCGCAAAATTATCACATAAAATCTCAGAGACAACTGCAGTGTGTTACATCCATATTTGTTCCTGTCTTAAAACCACACCTTATTCCTTAGAAATATTCGTAATTTCTTCCTGAATTATATTCAGACTTGTCTGTATTGCTTGCTCATTGAATGATCCGCAGTCATGTCTTATATATATAGTGAACTAATCTTATTTTTAGGCTGACCATCAACTATAGATTAGGCAGACTTATGTAGTCCGACATGTCTGTAATTTCTTCAATAATTGAGAGGTGTTTCTTAAGCAACGATGAGTGATTGTCTTCATTATATTATGAGCTTGACTTCAACATTGTATGATGGCTGTTTGAGAGCTTCTTCAAGGTCTTTGGAGCACAAACACCTAAACTAAATCCTTCATGAATATGACCTCTAATTATATTTATTCCTAGAAGACATAAACCTAATAGACATCAAGAAGAAGTCTATCTACATAATAAAATCTTGCTCATGAAAACCATGAAGCAAGTGCACCAAATTTACATTTTATTAGCTTTGACATCTTCTTTGAATAAATACATAATTACATAGTCAACATGAAGACCGACCTAGTTACACTTTTCAACACTTATTGCTCAATTAAGAACTAACTCACATCAACTTCGGTGTGAAACAGGACGATGGAAGAGACCTAAAGAAGCTTGGGAAGAAAGGGTATGTACTTTTTGCACTTCTGGGGTAGTGGAATCAGAAAAACATTTCATTTTGGAATGTGACGCTTTCAGAGACATCAGGAACAATTACTGTAGTATGTTAGCATCAATTCTGTGGCATTGTCTTTTCAGTGGTGGAACTGTTAGAAGGTTGGGTTAGCTCATCATCAATTTGAGTAAGAAAAGGATTGAATTACAGAAGGCAAAAAACAAGGAAGTTGGTGGTCCCATAGACTATTTTTAGTCTCGTGGACATTAAAATATCATTCATTCATTCATTCAATTAGATTGTCTCGAGTGAAGAATAGCCATAATCTCAACGCTTGCCATTAAATTGAACAAAAGGCCATGAAAAATTAAAACACATTGCATTCACAAATCAACACAATATATCATCACAATACCCCCCTAATGCTGATATGGGGTCATCAAGATTCAAAAGACATGATGCTCATTGAGAAAACCTGAGTTACCATGATTCAAATATGGATCCAAATCTATTCGATTTTCAAAAAGCCAGGATTCAGATATGGTGGGGGCAATGGCAGTAAAAAAAATATAAATATATTTTTATAATTAAAAGTAAAACTTTAATAAAAATAAAAGCAATAAAAATATTTTTTATCTACATTTGTAATATATAAAAATGATATTATGGCTTGGTGGATTAACTTGAGTGGTTGAGTGATATGATTTCTAGATGGGGTCAAGTCCTAGGGAGGGTTGATTGTTTGTGTGATATGTTGATGTTTCGTAGGTGTACCATTGTGTGCATCAAATATTTAATCTAATTATCATCATTAACAATGGTAAAATTATGTTCTTGTGCATGAATTACATGGAAAAAAATAGCTTGGTGGTTGAGTGATATAATTTACAGGTGGTGTCAAGTTTTAGGGTTGGTTGTTTTTGTGACATGTTGATACTTGATGTCATTGTAGGCGTACTATAGTTGTTGAGAAGTGCAACTTGGGAGGTACTCTCACAACCTCTAGGGTACTAGGTACCCAAGAGGTGGGCTTTGGACCCAAAGTTGTGGGCTAAATACCCAAAGGAAAGTCATTGTTTATTCTATTGTTTGCAAGAGGGCAATCTTTGATGGACTAAAGGGCACCTAAGGCTACAATGGAGAGGGATTATGTTAATGATTTTTTTTTTAATTTCTTATGATAATTGTGTTTGAGCATGTAGGCTCTAGTTGGCTTGCGCTAAGGACATGACCCTTGGTGGCAAATTGACTCCACTAAGAACACTATAAGAAGGAATGAAGTTGAGCTCATTGCCACACATTGATTTCACATCATCTAAAGAAGAAAACAAGCCAAGAGAAGGACACAAACCCTTAAGAAGGCCAAGTTGGAGCATAAGGACGAGCTTCTCTTATGTTTTGATCTAGTCTGAGGTGTGGAGGGCTGGATGAGATTTTTTTGGTATGGTTCTATGCATAAAGGGTTGTGAATATCTCTGTGAATAGGTCGAGCTAATTTATGTGGCATTAAGGAGGGACAAAACCCTTAATTCTGTTGAATAGAGAGGCAACGGCTGAAATGTTTGGTAATTGCAAAGATTTTAGGTCTGAAGTGGTCTCAGGTAAGGACAGATTTTGAGGTAGCTGCAAGAGCCTTTAATAGGGCTGAGAGGCCTCAAAAATTGTGTGCACATGGTCGAGACTTTTTGGGACTGACCATAGATCATTGAAAAGGTATGTGGCATTGTTTTCTATGTAGATGATTGTAGAGTTTATATGGTGTAAGTATGTCCTTGAATAAGGGATAGGCCAATGTACTACAAGGGTTGATATACAGTGGTTTGAGGGCTGTCATACACTGTGGGAAACTAAGGTAGAAAGGCCGCATTTTTAAGTGAATTCAAGGGTAAATTCATGGTGTGAGCAGACCTTGGTTGAAGCCTATGAACAATGACTTTGGAGCAACATAGTTATTGTAAGAAGGAAAATTGTTGAGGTTGATTTGTGCAAGGTTTTTGGAGCAACAGAGGACCTTGTGAGCAACTAAGTGTAGAGCTATTGAAGAAAAATTATTCTCTGTGAGAAAGGGTGGCAAAGGACCTGCTAGGTACATCAAGAACAAGAGGACCAAAGGGCTGTAAGTGAATGAGCAAATTCAACAAGTAAGTCATTGTATTTGTTCTTGTTGTGTTGGAAGATTGAGGATCATAAGTTGTTGACCTCAAGCCCAATTTTTCCTTGTATCAGGGCTATTTGTAATGGACACGATCCTTGGTACGAGAGCCTTATGTTTGTTGTATTAAAGTTGTAATATAACAATTTTTCCTTGTGTCAGGGCTATTTGTAAGGGCCATGATCCCTAGTATGGGAGCCTTACGTTTGTTGTATTCATATTGTATTAAATTTGTAATATAAACAAGTTTTGGGTCTACAAAAATAATGTGTACTTTATTGGTTCATTGTTGTTACATTTATGTTGTGCAAAGTGCTTGTATTTGTGGAATTTCAATGTTTTTTTAATTGCGTTTTAGACATAAACCTAATTCTAAAGTGCCAAGGAAAATCAACAATAGTCCACATCGAAGATTTACTTTGATTACCATCCATCAACAATGGTAAAATTTATGTTCTTGTGGAATTACATAGAAAAAAATAGCTTGGGTGTTTAAGTGATATGATTTGTAGGTGGGGTCAAGTCCTAAGATTGGTTGAATGTGTGACATGTTGATACTTGATGTCTTTGTAGGCGTACTATAGTCTACATCGAAGATTTACCTTGATTAACATTCATCAACAATGGTAAAATTTATGTTCTTGTGCATGAATTACATTGGAGAAAAAATATAGTAATATTAAATAATTAAAGTATAATACCTATAAATAACAAATCATATAATAAATTCCCCACAACAAATGACAATCATGGATGATAGTGGAGTTTTAATGGGATACAATGGGTGAGGGTGATGGTAGTCTATGTTCTTAGCCACTTGGCTTAGGCATTCAAAACCTTGCCATGCACATGAGGAATATTGCTTGGGATTATGCTAGCAACTCTGTGGTTTGATATGGTGGTTGGCTCATCCGAGAATCATTATTTTGCAACTAAGGTGCTTATTCAAATTGATTTCATGGCAAATACAGGAGCTCCAGTGCAAGGACATATTTTTTTGGAGAAACTCGGTTTGAAATCCCCTTAGTTTTTTGTCGATCGAGGTCATTTGAATATTTCTTGGTTGGTTGTTTGAGATAGGAAGATTCTCTGTTATTTGGAATTTCATTTTGTTCCTTGCTAGTTTAATTTCTTCAGTTGATGACACACTTGGGAAATCTCTTCATTCTGATACTGTAAACAACAAAGAAGCAGGGCTAGAAGAAAGAGAAATAGTTCAATGACCTTCTCCTGGGAAATGAAAGGAGTCCTTTGTGTGGTTAGCTTAGTGAATCAGGTGATAGACCCAAAGCATGAGGATATGATTTTAGGTTTTGGTTAACCTTGCAGTCTATCATGAGGTGGTTCTCTTTGTTTACTTTCGTCTCCTCTAGTTTATTCTCTTCTTTCTTTTTGTGTTATCTATTTGTTGGGATTTTTCTAGGTGGAAGCTATTTCTTTTATGGGATTTTTTTCCTTCTATGTTATGAAATTCCTCTCAACTTACTTTGTTTGGCCCACTGTTTCTTTCAGATACTTCTTGGAGAAGGTCTTTTTCGTTTATTGCTTCTGTAGGTCTTCTTTGAGTCTACCCTTGTGTTTTTTAAGTGGGAGCATTTTGTTTTTTCCTTCTCCTTAAGTTCTCAATTCCCTGCCTCTCTCCTTAGCTCCCCATTTAAACCTTCTTTTGGTGCTTTGTGCTTAAAATTTTCTCTCTCCTCCCTTTTAATGCTATCAGTTGGTCCATTGGTAATCGTGGTTTGTCTGAGCTATTTTGGAGGTTGCAAGGGAAGGAGGAATTGAATTATTCCCTCCAGCTTGCGGGTCCAACATTTAACGAAAATGTATGCACCATTTATGTGTTCTATGATCTATCCCTCCTCATATTTGAAGGGAAATTGAAGAAACAGAGCGAGAGGCTATAATTAAACGATGTTTCATCACTGATGCTAATGTAGAAGAAGAGGTTGGTGGGTGGGTGCCAAATACTGGCAATACCAAGACCAAACAAGCAAGACACTTGCATATTGTGGACATTTATTGGTAGCTGAAAACCATAATGGGAAAAGTTCTAGTAGAACACTCTAAAACCCAATAGGAAATCCTCTTATGCATTGATGAAAATTATAGTTTTAAAAGCCAGTCGGTTAGCAGGGTAATGAGACAACACATAATCTGGTTATGTAATATTCCTAATTAGCAATTCTGCTAATTACAATATTAATTTTTGATATTTTGCTAACTATTATGTTTTGACTATGAGGATGTGGGTTTGGGGGCCCACAATTAGACTTAGGAAACTATAGAGATCAAAAAATTAGGCTAAGGCAAATATTTTGGTTGTAGTGGAGGATGGAGGCCCAATGAGGAGAGACTGCATCCCACTTGTGGCAGCGCAGCTCATTGATACGAGCTAGAGGCAGCGCAATTTTGAGGTAGGGCCCAAGGGAAAGTTGGAAAGGCTTAGTTAAAAGGAAGCAAGCTGCTCATTTTGGTGATTCATTCATCTATTTTGAATTTTTTTTTTTGACAGAGTATGCTTGAGAAGTGAGCCAAGTCTGCATGTGCTGTTCAACACACGAGTGTCTTCGAGCAGAGATCCCAGCCTTTGCCTCGGTGGGCTTCGAGTGCCAGCCCAAGGAAGGTGCTTCACCATAGTTTTATCTATTTGGCATCAGTGAGCCTCTTCTACAAGATAGTCCCTTCATTAGTAGTGCAGAGGAAATATCAACAACGCAGAGACGACATTAGCAACACAGAGGCTGCGTAGTCCCTTGAGGAAGTCACATTGGGAGTTGGGGAGTGAGCGGAGTTTTTGAAGGAGATTTGGTAGGAAGGATTGGACCCTTCTAACAGGGATTTCCCAGGCATTTTGGTGGCATCCAACAGCAGTTTTACCAGGAGGACTGAATTGCCCAGCAGTTTTGAGAGCCAAGCCCAAGAGGGCCAATTTCCAGGGTCAAGCTTTGGGCAAACCCTTTCTGGGTTTTTGTGGGTTTCTTAAGGAGAGTCTGTGGTTCAGATTTTATGAGCAACATAGCAGGCCCAAATAGCAGATCACCGAAGTAGCAGCAGTATTTTTGGCCAGTGACAGTGCAAAGCTACAACCATGCAGTGTACATTCAGAGGGGGATTTCAGCAATGTTTTAGTGGCTATCTCCAACTTGCCTTGAGTAGGCCTAGGTGCCTTCATTCCAACACCTCCATTGTACACATTTCCAACAAATTAATAAAATGGCTCAGCTCAATTTTATGGATCAATTTGTGTTCTAATGGTGTGTTTATTTTTGCTATCTGCTTAATGTCTTTTGATGCTTGTCATTCCTGTAATTTACCATTATGGGGATTGGTTGGTATCGGTTAAGGTACCAAACTAGTTGGTTTGGTACCTAATTGTTACCAATCAATATGAATCGGATGGTTTTGATTCAAACCCATCGATTCATCAAAAGACACAGGTGGTGAGGAGGGTGACTTGTGGGTGGTTTTTTCAGGGGGTTGTAACTTGTTGCTATTGCTATTGAGGTTGTAGAAGAGTTTGAGAAATCCTAAAACTCTGAGCCAAATGATGTTTATGTAGATCCTGGTGATGATCACATGTCTAGTAGTGGTGAAGAGTGATCATGTTGATCAATGTTTTGTAGTAGGCTAGTGGCCTAGTAGTTTGACTTGTAGCATTTTTTTTGGACTCTAGAGGCCATTTAGAGCCTCATTGTTTATGTATTTTATTGATGATATGTATTGCATATGGTGTCATTTTGATATATGCACCCTTACATGGCATATAGATGAGCAACCTTTGCATATTTTGTCTCTAATGGTTTGGAATCATGGTTTGAAATCTTAAAAATAATTTATTTCATTACAAATTAATTATTTTATGTATTCTTTCAATTTTAGTTCATTGAGTCTGATTCGATCCGGTTTTGGTTCAAATCTCGGTTTGATAGGTGGCCCATTTCAAAACCTAGTTTTTATTTTCAAAACTATGGATGAAATCTAACGACACTCAAGGAAGTTGATTGATAGGTTTTGATCACTAGAGTTGCATTTGAAGATTTATCAAAGACTCAATGATCAAAGTATACTAAGAGCATTTATGCACCATCATATCACGTTCCAGACTTCATCACAGTTTTTTAGCCCCTTCTTCTTCTTCTTGTCATTTTTTTTTTAGATTCTGCAACCTTGCAGGGGCATTGTAAAAATGATACTAGTATGATGAAATAGAGTTATGTAACAGGCCTAGGTAGCTTAGGATTTTACTAGCAAGTGAGTTCGCTCTAGGGAGTTTTTTTTCCTTAGCTAATTATTTGTGTTTTTTAACAAAGAATAATTAGTTGAGTTTTTCTCCTAGATATACCCCAAAACTGGAGTATGGCTCGATGGTTGAGTCTTAGGTGAGTCCTAGTGTCTAGAGTCAATGTATATTACCATACTAGATCATATCTAAATTTTCACCGAATTTGGTTAAGTCTAGGTGTTATTTTTTAATTGTTAAAAATTTCCCGCAGGACAAGATTTTTAATAAACTTTTGATGTAAACTGTAATAAGTGTTGTCTAGAGAAGTTGTAGGGGATAAGAGTTCTCAAAATTAGACCTCTAGAGTCTACACCTCAACTTTCTACGAAGACACACTTTGAGGGTCAAAAAATAATTATTTATCCCTCAAAACCCACTTTTTCTAAGTTTTTGGAAAAATTGGCAAAAAAATTAGCCAGAAATTAATAATTGAGAGAAAATAAAAATTATCTCCAAGTCGAAAATGCTAAAAAATGAGGTGGAAATTCACAAAGGTTAAAGTCAAGTAAAAAAAGTGATGCAGACTCCATGAATCAAGGAAGCTAACAACCAAAAAAACTCGATGGTCCTTTGCCACAACAAATTTCCCAATAAATTTGCACTTTTTGGGGAAGCGGTTCGAGTTAGTTGATTTGAATCTCCTTGAAGATTGCGTAGGGGCTCTAGAAGAAGTTCAAATTGCTTGATGGGAACGAGATGTTTTTCAATGGGATCAAGACACTTTTCATTGGGATCACCACCTGGACCATTTGGATGAGTTCTATCATTGGGATCTCATCCTATTTTTCTATTTAAGAGAGCCTTGAGCTCCTTATTTGTAACAATGCTAATTCGATGTTTAAACGAGCTACTAGGCTAGCAACTCTGGCAAATTTTGTATTCTATTTTTCAGATCTAATAAAGCAAAAGACTTTGGGGTTTATCTGATGTGGTGTTATTCTTTTGCTTTTGAGGTATAATTGTTTCAATTTGTGCTTAATGCTCTACATGTGCTAAATCGATTTATTATTTCCATCTGCCAGGATAAATTGATGTAAGCTATCTTGCGTTAATTTTTGAGCTAGAGGACCACTCTAGAGGGAGAAGCACTAGAGGGTTTTTTGTTGAACCCTTAGCCTTCTTTCTCATTGTGTAGTCTAGTTCCTTGTGGATATAATAATTTTTTGTCAAGTGTGTGGAAGATATTTTTTGAAGCAAAGCTTGGGTGTGGGGTAAGTTTTTGGTTGAACAAACCCACTCCCAAATCGAAAGAAGCAAGAACCCACATTGATTTACTTCTCTCAAAGGTTGATCTAAAGATTGAAAATGGAGTTTCTACCCTAGATCTCTAAGACATTTTATTACAAAATCAAGATTTGCTTACCTTTTTTATGTGCTTTCACTAAATAATCTAGCTTTATAGAGCTTAGTCAAAGGGTTAAACCTCTTCTTACTTGCATAAGAGTGGTGGTTTCCTCATCCTCTTGTGGCTTGCATTTGTATTTCTAAGTGTACATTCTCACTATTTTTTTGTGATTATTTTCTCTTGCTTATGATCTAATCGTCCTCTTGATGTTTGTGCAATTTCTTGTGGAAGCTTGAGGAGTGGGGTTTTGAAGGCGTCTGGAGGGGATCCATAGGTTGAAGCTCGAGGGATCAAGAAATATACATATTTGAGACCTCTTCCTACCCTTGTTCGTGGATAAAGCCTTCCATCTCTCTCTTTTGTGCCAATTTTCCTGTTGAAGATTTGGAAATTGAGCCATTAGAGTTAGATCTCTTGGAGGAAAAGCGAGTTGCCTCCCTTGAGGAACTCCTCCATTGTATCATTAAAGCATTGTAATATGTTTTCTCATTTTCATCTTGTATTTTGAGGACTATTTTCTCTTTAAACCCTTTGTTGTAAAACCTCCTCAAGATCTAAGTTCCTCATTTCTCTATAAGAGGGAATTTCTAATAATAATAAAAGAAATTTTCCTTTTTGAGGGAGCTTGG
This sequence comes from Pinus albicaulis, assembly GCA_034641835.2. Taxonomy (NCBI): domain Eukaryota; kingdom Viridiplantae; phylum Streptophyta; class Pinopsida; order Pinales; family Pinaceae; genus Pinus; species Pinus albicaulis. Next base: position 1,064,820,840 of record CM076579.1, read on the forward strand.
GGATTTCCCCTTGGCATCTCAGTCTCCTCATTTGGAAGGAGGATCTTTAGGTGAGTGGTGACTAACTTGTTTCTTTTGATTTGCTAGTTTTATTTATTTACTTGCTCATTTCATCATCTAATTGCTCATTGACGCTAGATCTCATTTCTAACTTACATGTTTCATTGAGCTATTTAGCACATTGAAATACTCTCATTTCCATAGCTGATTTTACTCGCTTAGATCTGATTTATTCACTGCTGATATAACTCATCTTATTGCTGGTACATCATTTGCTTCATTGTTTATTTCATAGTCTAACTTGTTTGCATTCCACATCTTACAATTTTATGCAAATGTGACATTTTATTGAGCTATAATTGGCAATATCAACTCACAAAACAATCTTGTCATTAAACACTTGTATTAACTTTGCATCTAACTTGCATTTGCAATTTGTTTTTGTTTCTCTAAAATTCACCTCCAAGCATAGGCTTGGTTGACATACTTTTAGGAAATCTTGCTCAACTTTCATTCCATTTCCCAAGATTTGAGTTTGGAGGAAAGGTAAAACGCATGACCTTCCAGCTCTCTTGCATGGCCAAGTCCCTTGTAAGAACAAATGCATGCAGGTTTTTCTGAAGAAATAGGTGGATATCGTTAATGAAGTTTTAAGCTTCTCCACTCTAGTCTTCTTGCAATCACCTCGAGTCCTTACCAAGTTAAAGGAATTGAGAGTAAGTAACACCCTAGAATAGGCATTAATAAAATTGGCCAAGACCACTTTACTTCACATTCACCTACCACTTTGGTTCACCTTGCATGTAATTGGTTAACATTTAAGCTCTTTCTCAAATACATACAAGTTGAATTGTGAGCATCTACATTTATTTGCAAGCACTTCATTTTATGTTCTTGTACTTGTCCATTTCATTTACCTGCTCATAATAAGTTTCTTTTGATGTCATTATATCATATTTGAGCAATTTCACTTTCAAGTACAAGCTTTGTTCACTTGCAAGATCTGTTTTCATTAGCTGTTCATCTTTCAAAGTTGAAATCTTTTGCTACTGTGTTTTTGCACTTGTTTTGCAGCTTCCCCATTCTTGCAACTTGTTGTAATTCAAAACTTATATTTTATTGCAAGTATTGTGATTTTGAGCATATGTTTCTTGCAAGTATATTATTATTCGCACTGGTCTACTCACATATACTTTCGTTGCACTATCTATCTTGTTGAAATCTATTTGATTTGTCTACATTATTGACACTTATATGCTCATAGTTACATGTATTTGTTAATTGTTGAATTTGTAACTATGGTCAGTCTTCATAGTGTACTTTTGGTCACTTGATGTAATTGTATTTATCATTGTAAAACATATTTATAATTGCTTGAGTCAGAGGAAAATTTATCTTGACTCAAAGTCCCATTGTGACTTTTAAAAGATGTAAATTTGAATTTTTGAAATGTAATTTTTGTCTCCAAAAAGTGACAAGTCGGCTTTGCTCCACGTCAAGTCAGCATTGGCCAAGAGACATGTCTTTTCACCCTAGACAGAATACTATATAAAGGCAACTTGAGCTTCTCATTTGGCAGATTCACATTCCTCACTCAAGACAACTTCTGGGTAAGTGAAGTAGGTCAAGGAGGACGAAGAAGGACAAAGAAAGAAGGTTGATTTTCTCTCTCTCCTCCCTCATCAACATGCACATGTGGAAATAAGTCTCTCTCTGTGATTCACATCTTGTTGGGGAAACAACTTTAGGGGGTTGAAATTCTAGGTTATCGGACAATTGTTGGGATGCTGAAATTTCTCGATTAGACATGCAGAATGAAGTGCAATAGCAGTTTGGGTGACTTGAATTGGAGGAGAAGACCTAGTTTGACCATATGTCTAGGTGTGTATCTTATTGAACATAAATAATTTCTCTATTGAAAAGGCTGTTGTGTTTTTCCCTGTAGTGGGTTTTCCCAGGGTAAATCTTGTCTCTCTTTTGTGCATTGTGATCTCTATTGTTCTGCTGTCGAATTTCTAAAGTATATATGTTGAATGATATATATTGAAATAAAATAAAATATCTACATCAAAAGTAATTACTGGAATTTCAAAAATATTGTGGTAACCGTAATTGCACTAGAAATGAACATGGGATCATAGCTTTGGTGACGAAAGGAAGGTATACTGAGATCACTTTTGCAGAAATCCTACAGATAGTATACTACGAAAGTCCTTGCATATTGGCACCTTTGGCTTCCTCCATGAAATTAGAAAACAAGTTAGAGGGAGTGTCAAACTTCAGAGCTTGGAAAGTTAGAATAGATCTTATTCTTGCCAAAAACAAAGTGTTGGATATTGTGACAGGAAAGACTACTGAATCGACCAATGCAGCTGGAAAGGAGAAGTTCAAAGAGGATATTACTACCATGAGTCTAATAGTAGACTCCATTAGTGATCATCTCATCCCCTACATTGCAAACCATGACATCTCTAAGAAGATGTATGATGCCCTAATAAATCTCTACACTATCAAGAATGTCTGTCAGTCCATGAGTTTGAAGAATGAGCTCCGAAATGCAAGGATGACTAATGATGACATTGTGGCTTCATAATTTGTAAGGATTTCACAAATCAGAGATCAAATTTCAACTATTGGAGAAGCCATCTCTGGTCAAGAACTTGTGACTACAACACTCAATGGTCTCCCTAGATCATGGGATGCATTTGTAGCAGGCATAAGTAGTTGGAAAGAAGCTCCTTCATTTGAGCAATTATGGACATCATGTGCTCAAGAAGAAGCGAGATTGATGTCTAGAGATCGTCATGATGAAGAAGTTCAAGCCCTTGTAGCTTGCTTCAAGAACAAGGGAAAGAATATGCTTGGACCTCAACATAAGAAGTTGGGAAAGGGTCTTCTTCCTCTAAGAAGAAGAAAGACTTGTTTAAGATACAATGCTATGGCTGTCAAGAATATGGAAATTTCAAGAGAGATTGTCCTAATATGTCTAACGAGAAAAGAAAAGGGAAGTAACATGCTTCCACAAAAAATGTTGAAGAAGATGAAATGTGGTTGGTAGATAGTGGAGCATCAAGACACGTGACCAGAGAGCGTAGGAATATTTCAAGCATGACATAAAAGAAGTTGTCTCAAAGGGTTTAATTGGGAGACAATAACAACTATGCAATCAAAGGAATTTGGAAGGCATCCATAGAGCTAACAACGTTCATCTCAACAATGTCCTTTATGTACCAGGTTTGAAAGTGAATCTTGTCTTTCTTTCTTGTTTAGAAGATAAAGGAGATAGGGTTGCTTTTGTGGATGGAAAAGTACTTTCTTGGTCAAAGGGCTCTAGTATGGATGATGCTAGAGTTATTGGGATTCGTGATGGTAGATTGTATAGGCTTGTGAGTCAACCAGATCAAGCATTATTCCACGACGAAATAAATCCAAGTGAGCTATGACACCGAAGGTATGGACATCTTCATTTCAGAGAATTGCTTGAATTAAGTGAAGCAGTGTCAGGAGTTCCTGAACTATAGGTAAAGAATGATGGTGTATGCAATGGTTGTGCTCTTGGAAAGAACATAAGAAACCATTTCCAAATGGTGACAACAGATCTAAGAAGGTTTTGGACTTGGTTCATTTCGATGTATGTGGTCTGATGCTCGTAAAATCGCTTGGTGGTTCGTTGTATTATGTGACATTTATTGATGACTTTTCCTGTAAGATGTGGATACATCTCTTGAAGATGAAAGATGAAGCATTCGACAAGTTCTAGGAATTCAAAGCTGAAGTAGAAAACTTGACAGGTAAAACGATCAAGATACTGAGGATTTTGTTACTTTCTGCAAGCAAGTTGGAATTAAGAGGGAGCTAATCGTTCCCTATAATGCACAACAGAATGGTGTAGCAGAATGAAAGAATAGATCTTATATGTTAGGTTCTTATATTACTAGTGTAGTCCCTTATTTTTGTTAGTGTAGCCCCCTTATTGTTATTGTTGTACCCTTGTAGTCCCCATATTGTTATTATTGTGCCCCATAAAAGCCCACTATTGTTATTGTTGTGCCCTTACATTATTATTGTTAGGACGACTAGGATTATATTGTGACCCCATGGACTCCTATATATAGAAAGGAGGTTTTTTCATTTGTATCATCCAAGAATTGATCATTTATGTAATGTAAAGGAGGTTGCCCCCTCAAAGTGGCTGATTTCTAAGGCGTTGATCTCTCTTATCTTCTATTTTGGGAGCTAGTTTCGTAACATTTTGTATCAGAGCTTTGGATTCTAGGGTTTTGCTGCTTCAAATAGGCCATCGTGGCATTTTTGCTATAACTTTTTTTCTACGAAGGTTCATAAGCTAAAGAAAACCCATTTGCGAAGAAATCCTGAGGAATTTTGTGTAAAAATTTTAGATCTTGGTTCGCACTATTTTCAGAGATATGATCTGTGGACGTTAGGGTTTTTGCAGGCTCTTGAATTTCATCTCAAAGAGTTGACCTTGGGAAAATCGTCGTAACTCTCTCTCTGAGCATCAGATTGGAATTCTGTAAAAAATGGTTGAAAGTACACGGACTGTAGTTTCTTGTGTATCGATTTCAGATCCAAAGGAGGAAATGGTGACACGTGAAACATTGTACAAGTTTTCTCTTCTGAACCAGTCCATAATTAGGTCATTGCGGGAGATTGGGAATAACTTTACCTTGAAGAATCCAAATCAAGTCAGACCCACGACATTGGAAATAAGATTCAGAGGGCTACTAAAGGACTGAAGTTAAAATCTCAGGGATTCGATATTATAGAGATACATCAGTTTCAATATTGAGTTCCTCAAAAGTAAGAAAAATGTGTGTATTTTTTTTTCAAATTGCATAAGTCTTGTTTGAAAAATCAGTTTGAAGTGATTCCAAGGGTATATTGAAGCATAGATATTAGTATTGGGTTCTAAAATGCCCCCAAAAAAGAATTCAACACCCATTAAGCCCTCAGAAGGCTCTACTTTGACTCATGAAGAGGAAGAAGTGCAACATGATATATCAAAATTACAAGAACAAGTGCAACAACTTTCGCTCTCGCAAAGAGTAACAAAAAATGAAATGGAAGTTTTGAAGAAAGGCGTGGAAGCTAAGATGGATGGTTTGAAGAAAGGAGTGGAAGATAAGATGGATGGTTTGAAGAATGGCATGGAAGCTAAGATGGATGACATGGAAGCTAACATGGAAGACATGAAGAATGATCTAAAAGCAGACATGGAGGGTTTGAAGGAAGGTTTGACAAAGTTGATACAAGAAATGATTCCTAATGGCGAAAAGGTAGTAGAGGAAACTCATGATGAGAAAAAAATAAATGTTAATCGTGATTTCATAAACTCTAATGTTGGATTGAAGACCCACCATATTCTAAAGATTGATATGAGGAAGTTTGATGGCAAGGATCCCGTAACATGGATGCTATAGATGGAGCAATATTTTGGTCTTGATAATGTACAAATGCACAAAAGGTATGTATTGCAACTTTATATTTAGAACAAAATACATTTGTATGGTATTGATGGCTTTGCTCTCATAATTGTCACTTGGTCAATTTTTACGGAGGAAATGATAGCACATTATGAGGATACAAAGAGAAACACCTTCTTTAGCCAATTGATAAATCTCAAACAAAAGGGTTCAATGGTGTAGCACATTGAGGACTTCCAAAAATTGAATATAAGGGTAACTCTTATTCCAGAGGAACACAGGATTGATGTCTTCATAGGGACTTTAAAGGATAACATCCAACATGAGGTTTGCCTTTGGGAACCTGATTCATTGGAAAAGGCATTCAGGTTGGCAAGAAAAATTGAAAGTAAAATTATGGCGACAAGGAAGCCTACCACTCACATCTATATAGTATAAATATGGAGGTGTTGCTACTCCTAGACTTCCACAACCTACAAGGTTGACACCACAACAATTGGAAGAAAAAAAAGCAAAAGGGCTTTTCTACAGTTGTGATAGAAAATACACTAAAGGTCATAAGTGGGGTGAGAATAAATTATTTTACATAGATTGTGAAGAGGAGGAAGAAAATGAACAAGAAACTTCAAAAGAAGAGTATATACAGCAGGAACCAACCTTAGAGAAAGAAGAAATGAGTGCGACCATATCCTCTTCAGGTAGAATTATTCTCCATAAGCATTGTAGGAGAAGTAATATTTTTGATAACTGAGCTATATAAGATGAAGGTATCAAAAGAAGGGATAGCCTCATATCTTTGAGGGTGTGAGAAATATGATATCAACTACAAGAGTTGGGGGAAATAATGTCCGATAAAGAAATGACCATTTGGTGCTCAATGCACTACTTGACGAATGGGGCAACTTCGTATCAAGCATCTATGGAAAGAAGGAAACCATCCCATTCAGTGAACTCTGGTCATTGTGTAAGATTGAAGAAACTAGGTTGAAAGCAAAAAGCGATGTAGGACCAAGCAAATAAGTTCAAGCATTTTCTGCCATGGCTAGGAGAAAACGAAAGTTTGGGAAGTTTGGTCCTCAGAATATGAAGAAGTGTTGAGATTTTGTGCATTTGGGGTAGCATCAGTTGTGCTCTAGGTCCCAAATTTTGAGGAAGGACTAGAGTTCACCTGATCTACAAGACCTAGAAATGCATTTGGGAAATTTCATCTGTTTTAGGAGATATTAAATTAATTAATTATTTTAATGTATTTTCTAAGTTAAAACTTAGGAAAATAAAATAATTAAAGTGAATTTAATTAAACATGTGATGAAATTGTCTTAAGTCACACGGATCAAGATTTCTTTTAATCTTAGCCATTGATTAAAGATTTAATCTTGGTCGTTGATTTGTCAACGAGGAAAGTATAAAGGAAAGGCTTGGGGTCATTTGTAAAATACACAGAGGCAGAGCACTGAAGCTAAGCTGAGATTCTAGGGCGGGGTTGCTAAGAATTCTCAAGTGTTTCAGTTGCAAAGAGGGGAATTTAGACCAAGGGGATGATCTGATCCCAGGGTCTAGAATACACAAGAAGCAGAGAAGAGATCAACAAGGATAGTGCAGAGAAAGGCAGCAGCAGACGGCAGCAGCAGACGACAAAAGCAGCAGCAGCAGACGACAAAAGCAGCATCAGCAGCAACAGCAGCAGCAACAGTGTCTTTCAGGGGCAGATCTGGTGTTAAACCTCAGATCTGGTAGATCTGCTTGAGTTCTATAAATCCTGTTTAAGGGTGTGGATCAGTTAGTATTGTTGGTCTTAGATCAGTTAGGTGCTGCAGATCTAGAGTTTTCTCTGTAGGGTTTTCTAGATCTGGAACCTAGAGTTATGTATTCAGAAATATTCTTAATAATAGAGCCCTCCAGCAGCCAGAGACCGGTTTTTCCACATTGGGTTTTTCCGGGGACAGTTTGTCCAGAAATAACTGTGTCACTTTGTCTATGTGTGCATGTGCTTATTCTAGATCTGAATTGGTAGAGATCTGTTATGTGTTTTTCCTTGATGTAAACTTGAATTTATTCAGTTGATAACTTGTATAAGTAGGAGAAGCTAAACCGGATTAACAGAAATAATTTTTTCATAAGAATTAAGATTCAGAAATTTGTACATGGTATCAGAGCAATTGCAGATCTAGAAGGGTCACCAGCTTAAGCATTTGAAGGATCTAGCTGCAGAAAGCAGCTGGAAAGGCAGCAGAAAAGCAGATCTAAAGGGACAACGTAGTTTTCAGGAGCAGAATCACGTAGAGGGAAGGGTGACGCTGTTCAACGTTGTGTCCTAGCAAGCCCACGTAATTACTGCGCAGAGGTAGCTCAGAAACAATGCTGGTTGGGTCTGAAGTCAGCCAGTGTCATTCAGATCTGAATCTGTCAGATCCGGAAAAACTTTGCAGAAAAGTTGTAGAAATTCAGAAGCGCTGGTGGGGTTAAACTTCTGAAGTTTTCAGATTTTTAACCTTAGCACAAGTGACAAAGTTTGGGAAGAGATCAGCTTCTCAGAGAGTTTTTTTCCAAAGGAAACTTGCAGTTTGGTCAGAGGATCAAAGAAGAAGCTGAATCATAGTTGATTTGGTAGATTTCCAAGGAGGGAAATCAAGTGTTAGAGGGAGCAGAGGGTGCCCAGTTCGAAAATTACCCTAGTTCCAGATCTCTATCATAGAGAAGAGGAGCTCCGATACATTCTGAGCAGATGGCTCCTCATGGACTGCGTGATCAGGATAGGCTAGAGGGCCTCTCAAACTTTTCGGTGTGGAAAGAAAGGATCATGATCAAGAAGAAGAAGAAGAAATATCTTTCAAAGATCAAGTGCTTCCAGTGTGGCGAAATGGGACATTTTGTCAGCCATTGTCCAGAAAAGAAGAAGGACAAGGAAGCATCTTCTTCTAAAGCAGCAGTGGCAGATGATGGGTCCGGAGATGATGTGGCCATGAGTGCTCATGAACCATGGAGGTGGGGTGACATGGACATGTAGAGGAGCTACATGGAAGTAAGGCGGGATCCTTGAGCTGCTCATCTCTTGGATCACAAGCAAGCTACGACAGCCTTAAGACAGTAGCGGGACAAGTGGAGCATTGGGTGCATATATCACAGATGAAGCAGAGGTAGAGGCAGATCTGGAGGCTGGGAGGAGCAGCGCAGAGCATAGAAGTAGCAACGTAGAAGCAGTAGTAGCACAGAGGCTGATGTGACTTCAGCAGTGCAGTGCAGAGCTGCAGCAGCGCAGATAGCTTCAGAGGGACAACGCAGTACAACAACAGCGTGATAGATTTCAGCACAAGGAGCTAATGTGACTTCAGTAGTGCAGAAGGAGTCTGATTACACAGGCAGAGCTGTCGCTGTGCATCGTTCTTTATATGCCAGCACAGATCTGTAGCATATGGAACTTCAGTGATAAGGATGCAACCCATTAGACTTGTTTGTCAAATATTGGGCAGGAGATTCAGTTGTTACTCTCAAAAATTGAAGTTGCAGTGCAGCAGATCAGCAGTTGCAGTGCTATGAGCAGCATAGATGCAGCATATTGAGAGGGAGCTGCAGTACAATGGTTGCAGTGGCAGAGTCATGGGAAGCAGTACAGAATGGCAGCAACAGTGCAGAGTTGAGTAGCAGGAGGCCAACTTTAGCAGCACAGAACCAGTGCCCAAAATCATGTAATGCATAAGTGTGATGTATTGCTAGAGCACACCCTTGATGCTAAGAGGGAGTGTTGAGATTTTGTGTGTTTGGGGTAGCATCAGTTGTGCTCTAGGTCTCAAATTTTGAGGAAGGACTAGAGTTCACTTGATCTACAAGACCTAGAAATGGATTTGGGAAATTTCATCTGGTTTAGAAGATATCAAATTAATTAATTATTTTAATGTATCTCCTAAGTTAAAACTTAGGAAAATAAAATAATTAAAGTGAATTTAATTAAACATGTGATGAAATTGTCTTAAGTCACACGGATCAAGCTTTCTTTTAATCTTAGCCATTGATTAAATATTTAATCTTGGCCGCTGATTTGTCAACGACAAAAGTATAAAGGAAAGGCTTGGGGTCATTTGTAAAATACACAGAGGCAGTGCAATAAAGCTAAGCTGAGATTCTAGGGCAGGGTTGTTAAGAATTCTCAAGTGTTTCAGCTGCAGAGAGGGGAATTTAGACCAAGGGGATGATCTGATCGCAGGGTCTAGAATACACAAGAAGCAGAGAAGAGATCAGCAAGGACAATGCAGAGAAGGACAACGACGACAACATCAAACGGTAGCAGCAGCAGTAGCAGACGACAGCAGTAGACGGCATCATCAACAGCAAACGGCAGTAGCAGCAGCAACAGTGTCTTTCAGGGGCAGATCTGGGGTTTCTAGGCCTAGATCTGGCTGAGTTCTGTAAATTCCGTTTGAGGGTGTGGATCAGTCAGTATTGTTGGTCTTAGATCAGCCAGGTGCTATAGATATAGAGTTTTCTCTGTAGGGTTTTCTAGATCTGGAACCAGAGTTGTGTATTCAGAAATATTCTTAATAATAGAGCCCTTCAGCAGCCAGAGATCGGTTTTCCCACATTGGGTTTTTTCGGGGACAGTTTGTTCAGAAATAACTGTCACTTTGTCTATGTGTGCATGTGTTTATTCTAGATCTGAATTGGTAGAGATCTGTTATGTGTTTTCCTTGATGTTAACTTGAATTTATTCAGTTGATAACTTATATAAGTAGGAGAAGCTTAATCGGATTAACATAAATCATTTCTGCATAAGAATTAAGATTCAGAAATTTCTACAAGAAGATCGATATGTCAAAGATCGAATGTTATGGTTGTCAGGGATATGGGCATTTCAAGAGAGAGTGTCTGAAACTCAAGAAGGACAACAAGAAAAAGAAAGAAAGAATTGAAGCCCATATCACCAAAGAAATAGAATAACCTGATGAGAAGAAATCCAAGAAGGAAGGGATAGATCTTCACTATTAAGGTCTCTCAGATATATAGCAAGGAAAAGTATGAGGTGAAAAGACCTCTACCATGGTTAAAGGATTACTGTCAGAAAAAAATCATTGTAAGTATGATAGGATGCATCATATTAGAAGCATATAATTGAAGCAAGAGCTCGTGACATCGTTATATAAGCTTGAAAGGATAGTAGAAGTAGAAGTCTACATGGATGTAGGAGTCGTCATAGAAAGGAAGTAGCTCTTGGTAACCTCATTAGAAGCATAAGTAGTATATATGGTTGAAAGAAAAGTCATCTAACATGATAGAAGATAGAAAGAATTCATCATACATCATCATCATTAGGAGGGAGCATTTGTAGGATGAGTATAACCAAGATCCTCTGTCAGAATCTTCATTAAAAGGTTCACCTCTACTTGAAAGAAGCAAGTGTCTCGCTGATCATTCCGCCTTGTGCGGGATCCATGGTTTAGAAAGATGGTATGATGACAAAGGAGTGCATCATGTCAAGATGGCTGAAGTACTTTCAATCAAGGAAAGGAAGCTGCTAAAGGAAGTCTAGATAACCAAAAGAAGAAAAGAAGTATGTATATGTTTGATAAATTAAGTCATGTCATCATATAGTTGAAGATAGCATGGGTGAATGCTCTATCTCATGAGCATGATCAAAGAAAAGGAATCTCTTCCTTTGGTAAGATGCATGAAGGCATATGTCTTGAACTAGCTCACATATTTACAAGATGAAATCGACATAATATGTCCTCATATGGAAGATGAGGTGGTTGAAAAAGATATAGGAACTATGTACAGAAGTTCCTGGGAACAATATGTGAAGAAAGGAAGATGAGCTTGTAAGAAAATGCAACTATGGTCACATAAGATCAACATCTAATGACTAAGAGAATTGGCTAAGACATCTCCATGGAGAAGGTATGAAGACCATTAAGGGAATTTTGAGGTCTAAAATGGGCCTCCTAAGAATAATGTACAACCAAAATAAACTTTATAAGAACCAATAGGATTCAAGATGATGATGTCAACAATGGGGGATGATTCACCATTATTTAAGTAAAAGGGTAAAAATATAAAAAAATATAAAAAATAATAAAACTATTTTTTCAACTCGTATTTTCAACTTATCTCCCACAGTTTTTACTCAAATTTTGAGTGGGATTACTCGTTGGATGCAAAATTTAATTCCTCATCCAAAGAGTACCCATGTTGAATACTTTTGATGGACTCTTCTACACGAAAAATGAGAAATACATGAAAAAACGTGATTGCAATAATGTTTTTCATGTATTTCTCATTTTTCATGTACTAGGATCCATCAAAAGTATGCAACATGGGTACTCCTTCGATGAGAAATTAAATTTTGCATCCAACGAGTACTCTCGCTCGAAATTTGAGTAAAAATTTTGGGAGATAAGTTGAAATTGCGAGTTGAAAAAATAGTTTTTTCTTTTTTCCCTCTAAAATTTGATGATGTAATCAGATATTATTTTATTATTTCAAGTATTATTTTATAATTTCCTTAGGAGGCCCATTTTAGACTTCAAAATTCCCCTAATGCTCTGATAAAGTCTGTAAAGGAAGGAGACCTTGGACATTGAATATCTTGGATATATTTACAAGATGAAATCGACATAATATGTCCTCATATGGGAGATGAGGTGGTTGAAAAAGATATAGGAACTATGTATAGAAGTTCCTGGGAACAATATGTGAAGAAAGGAAGATAAGCTTGTAAGAAAATGCAAATATGGTCACATAAGATCAACATCTGATGACTAAGAGAATTGGCTAAGACATCTCCATGGAGAAGATATGAAGACTCTGATAAAGTTCGTAAAGGAAGGAGACCCTTGACATTGAGTATATTGGAGATGTGTTTATGAATGTGAAAGATGTTGATGTTGCAAGCAAGCATATGTCATGATGAAATGCCATCATAAAAGGTAACTTTGATTTGATGTTCATTTTGATTTTTGAATATCTGGTTGGGTTGATATGGGAATACCAAAAGAGAGTTGTAGATGTCACCTACAACTAGTCTCATGGGAATGGATGGAATATCCTGAAAGTAACATGACTCGGAAGAGGTAGTCGAATGAAGAAAAGCCAGATGTGGACTAGAAGATCACTTTTCGATGAAAAGAAGGATGATATAACTGATATGGTTCATGAAGGAAAGTGATGGATGGTCGATGCGCTACGAAGAAAACCTAGAAGATGAAGGCTCCATAAGGATGAAGTTGAAATTCATGACATCGAAAGGAGGAGCTCTACAAGCAGCTGATAATACCATGATCTCCACCAAAGAGCTGATAGTTGTTGTTGATAACAAGTCCCTAATTAAGAGGGAGCTTGGACAAGTCCCTGTATAAGAGAGAGCTTGGGCATATTCCTTTTATAAGAATGAATATATCTTCCCTAGTTGAGAGGGAGATATAGACACATCATTCTTGTCTTCATATTGTGAAGAAATAATGGAGGATTGGGTAAGCATCTCAGATTGATTTCGATACTCTTTGAGGATGAGGTAGGGCATCCACGATATGAGTAATCGAAGAGGAAATTCCTTGTGGATGTGTTATTCCAAGATAGGAATTTTCCTAAAAGGACATACGCTGTGAACACTTGGGTGGGGTATGTGCCTTGAGAGACAATGTTGATAGTGTCTTCCAGTCATTGGTCTCACCAACATTGTGCTTTGATCTTGTGGAGAGATAGAGTTGTTAGTCAAGGATTTGTTATGTGACAATGCTGGTCGGTATGATGAGATGCTCTGGTATATGTTGATAAGATAGCTTATGAGATGGCTTACCAATCCGACTCTTCTTATGAGAATTCTTTAGTTTGAGAATTTCCAAGTACCTTGTATGGATTATGAATACCTCCCTAGTTAAGAGGGAGTGTTGAAATATGTAATTAGGTTCAATCTTCATAATGACATATGTAATCATGATTTTATGTACTTGTTTCAAAGAGAAAAATACATTTATTGTTGTCATTCTTGAGGGCATGGGTTTCATCCTCGAGGAAAAGTTATTTTTAGGTCAAGTACCCATTGAGTGCTTCTAGGGCTTGTCATTGAGTATACAAGTCAATTGAGTCATTGTCATGTATGGAAGACCCTTTTGGGCATGTTACATATTGTAAAGAAAATTTATTTGAATCAAAATTAGAGTCAAAGACCCTCCAAGACCTTGTTAATGGGCAAGTAACAAGCCGACCTACATGGAAAATCAAGTTTGTAGAAATTTTATAACCCAACCCCAATTTTCAGTTTCTCCTTATTTCTCCCATAAAGTTAAATGCCCATTCCCATAGCCATACATTCAACAAGCTGGAAAAATAAATATTTTCTGAAAACACAAATTCTGGAAATTTCACAATGTTGAAATGCAGAAATAAAAACTCAGAAAATTAAATCAGTCACACACAAAATTTTGACACGCTGATTTTTGGTCAAGATGACCCTAGAAAAACCCCCTACAACTCTTGGGGAAAACCAGTTCGAAAGCTCTTCTTTATTTCTGGAAAATGCTTTTACAGAGAAGTGAAATATATAGGAAAAATTTCAGCAAACTAATACAGACTTATCTCGTTTTCTGTGCTTGCCTCCACCTCGGAAAATGTGCCAAATCAGCAAAACAATAAGAACAGAAATTTAATAGCAAGAGATAACAACATTTAATGTTGTACGTCCTTGAAAACCTTGCTAGAAATTTCGTATTGCTGTACGGACTGTACAAAAATTACAGCAGCTTCTTTCAGGCTCGTGCCAACTCAGCCTCAAAATGCGTGCTGCACATTGTTGCTGCTTCTCCTTGAAATCTGTGCCTCCTTGCTGCTGTACAGACCTCGAAAAATGTGCCCACTACTGCTGTATAGAAATTTGCCTCGAAAACTGTGCTGATTTATTGCTGTACGGATTGCTGCCTTGAAATGCGTGCAGCCTCTCCCTACTGTACGGATTTATTGAACTGCTCCTCTCCTTTTCTCAAACTAGAAATATCTCCAGCTCTCTCTTCTCCTCTCTCAATCTGCTCATGAAAGAATGAATGACCTTTTCCTTCATTTTCCTCTTTTAACCTAACCCTAAGTGACTTTTGGGGAATCCCTAAATCCAATGGCTGAGATAGCTTTAGATCTAGGGCTGAGATTAAATGCTCATTTAAATCTCACTTTCTATTTTTTAATTCACCCCACTTTAATAAAGACCCACTTAGTCATTTATTTCCAAAGTCACTTTTCCTTTCTAATTTTACATTGACTTTATTAAAGTCACTTTAAAATTAGACTTTGGTAACTTTATCACTTAAAGTCACTTTTAAATTAGATTTGACTTTATAACTTTATAAAGTCACTTTAGGAGAAAAATTAAATTATTTTGGACACTTTTCCCTAGGCCAAAGATCAAAGCCTTAGGGAACCATCTGTCCTCCGATAACCAAATTTCAACACTCCCTCTTACCGAGGAAGGTGTTCCTCACCACACTCATCTTGTCTCTGAAGTAGACATGCTTGCCCCGTGGTAAGGCTTTGGTAAGAATATCTGCAACCTGTTCATCAGTGGGAATGTACTCAAGCTTCACAGCTCCCTTCTAAACATAGTCTCTGATGAAATGATTTTTGATCCTGATATGCTTTGCCCTGTCATGAAATACTGGATTCTCCGTGAGTTTAATGCAACTCTGATTATCAGAGTATATCACTGAAGGTCTCAACGGCTGACCAAATAAGCCAAACAACATCTTGCGAAGCCAGATGGCCTCACAACTAGCTAGACTGGCTGCCATGTACTCTGCTTCCACTGAACTCAATGCTACTGACTACTGCTTTCGGCTGAACCATGACACCATTGCCGAACCCAACCTAAAACAACAACCTAAAGTGCTCTTCCTATCAAAAGCACAACTTGCCTAATCAGAATCAGTGTAACCTGCCTATCTCACTCCATCCCCCTGCCTATAATCCAGACCATAATCCATTGTCCCTTGCAAGTACCGCAAAATGTGTTTTGTAGCAACCTAGTGCACCCTCCTGGGCTCACACATGAATTGGCTCATCGTGTTGACTGCAAAACATATATCTGGTCTAGTGTTGACCAAATACATCAAGGAACCAATCAGCTGTCTATACAATGTGGGGTCCACCAACTCGAAATTTGAAGCATGAAGCTTCTTCTAGTTGGTGATCTGCGGTGTCGACATGGGTCTATAATCCTCCATGTGGAATCTGCCAAGGATGTCCACAATATACTTCCCCTGCCCCAGGAAGAAATGCCCCTCCTCCTGCCACACCTCCAAACCCAAAAACTAATGCATTAATCCAATTTCCTTCATCTCAAACTCCGATGCAAGATCTCTCTTGCAGTGCTCTATGAGTCTCTCTGCACCCGTAATGACCAAGTCATCCACGTACAACACCAGAATGAGAGGCTCCTCACCTATCACAATAAAGTAAAGGTTCGGATCTGCATCACTCTTTGTGAAACCCATCTCCTGCAAGTATGTATCTATCCTGGAGTACCAAGCTCTAGGAGCTTGCTTCAGGCCATAAAGGGTCTTCTTCAATCTGCGCACATGGGACTACTTCCTATGCACCTCAAAGCCCTATCGCTGCTCAATGTACACCTCCTCCTGTATGAAGCCATTGATAAATGATGTCTTCACATCCATCTGGTGGATCTTCCAACCCATCTCTGCTGCTATCGATATGATGGAGTGAATCGAGGTATATCGAGCCACGAGAGCAAAGGTCTCCTCATAATCAACTCCCTCTACCTGGGAGAACCCTCTAGACACAAACCTTGCCTTGAATTTCTCAATGTTGTCATCTGCAGCATGCTTTACCTTGTAAAGCCATCTGGAAGTAACCACAGATTTGCCCTCAGGCCTCGGCACCACCTCCCAAACATCATTCTTCATGATAGAAGAATACTCCTCCTGCATGGCCTCTCTCCAGACCTGCTAGCTAGCTGCGCAAGAGTGGAGCAGTGGCTCGAGTCGAGATGTTGGAATGTTGGCAGCCATTTCCATGCTGGCGGTAAAACCTATCGAGGTGGTCTTGTTAGCCAGGCGGCCTCGTTGGCCCCGATGTAACGGTCGTGGCCTCTCTCAAGGTATCCTGAAGCCACTTGGGCTTCCTCTTCCCTGAGCACACTTCTCCCACTGTAGAACGAAACTCCTCCTCATCATTAGGAACCTGACCTCCTGATAGTCTATCTGCTATCCTCCTGCCTGAACCTGAACCTATAGACATTGAAGTACTGTGTGAACTGTCCATCAGTGGACTCCCTAGTGAACTGCTATGCGGACTGCTCTGCATGCTGCTCGAAGCACCACCCCTCTGACTCTGCGAGCCACTGCTCACTGATGGACCTGACACCGTAATCGATGTACCTCCAGATCCTCCTGATCCCTGCTCACTGGATCCCTGCGATTGACTTAGCTGCTCCTGAGGGTTTGGCTGATCCAGATACTCTAACTCTCATGACCTCCTGAAAGCCCTGTCCTCCTCGAACTTCACATCCCGCTTGACAACAACTCTCCTCTGTGTGGGAATATAAATTCGAAAGGCCTTCGAGGTCTCATTGTAGCCCACAAAGACACCCTTCTCTGTAGTGGGCTCTAGTTTGGTCCTCTTCTCCTTGGGTACGTAGGAGTATGCAATACACCCAAAGATATGAAGATGACCAATATTAGGCTTCTTCCCAAAAAAAGCCTCGTCCGGAGTCACATGCCCCAAGGCACGATGCGGACTCCTGTTCTGCAAATATACAATAGTGTTGCAGGCCTTTGCCCACAAAAACAATGGTAACCCCTAATCATGTAGCATGGCTTTGGCAGCCCCTCCGATGGATCTGTTCTTCCTCTCCGCAACCCCGTTCTGCTGGGGGTTGTAAGGAATTGTGAACTCCCTCCTAATGCCTGCCTCCACACAATACTCAACAAACTCACCAAGGGTGTACTCCCCTCCATTGTCCGACCTCAGGGAATTGATCTTCCGACCTGTTTGAGTCTCCATAAGAGCCCTGAACTCCTGAAACTGCTTGAAGACCTCACTCTTGGTCTTCAAGAAATAAATCTAGGTCCTCCTGGAGTGATCATCAATGAATAAAACATAATACTCATATCCACTCACGGAAGCATGAGACATCCAACTGCTCACATTGGTATGAATCAAATCAAGTATCCCAGTCGATCTGCTGTCACTGCTGGGAAAAGGGGATTTGGTAAACTTGCCCATAGCACATCCTCTGCATGTATCAATGTGATCAGTACTGAAATCTGGCACACCTGTAGTGATCTCCCGCAATGTCCTCAAGGCTCCACGATACATGTGCCCCATCCTGCAATGCCAAATCTCACACAGATCTGAATTGCTAGCTCTGCTGCCGGTACTACTACTCAATGCCAAAAGGGGTTGAAATGAAAATTTGTACACCTTTGAATGGCGTACACCAATCACTCTAGCTGAATCAGCTGGAGCACCCCTGGGATATATCAGCAACTGTCCTCTCCTGAACAATATCTCATATCCTCTGTCCTCCAATGCTGAGACGGATATGAGGTTCTTCCTCATCCCTGGCACATATAGAACATCTGACACCTTCAAGGGAGGTTTGGGTTCCCTATCGAATGTCAATGTCCCCACACCGATTGCTCTAATAACGCTGTCATCTCCGAGTACTACCTCTATATCAGTGCCACTCTTTGAAAGCTCTGAGAAGTACTCACAGACTCCTATCATATGACGTGAAGCCCCACTGTCAACATACCAGATACCTGAAGATGCTCCGCTAGTGGAGGGAAATGCACACTCCCTCTCAACCTCCGTGACAGGTGATCTTGCACTAGTGGACTCACAAGCAATGAACCCAAACTCCCGGTCAAAGCTATCCGTAAAGTCCTCTATCTCTGTTGATGTTGCCATGCTCTGGTTATTCCCCTTCTTCTTCTTCTTCGGACACACAACTGCATAGTGTCCCATCTTCTGACAATTCCAACACTTCACCTTGGAATAGTCCTTCTGCGTGTTCCCTTGTTTACCTTTACCTTTGCCTTTTCCCCCACCACCACTTGTGGAAGCTTGGTTCTTTCCCTTGCCTTTCTTGCCTCCTGCCAACGATGCTACACCGTCATCCTGCTCAACTGGTTTGGCTGCCCCAAGTTGGCTCCTTCTGATTTCTGTCTGTATGCAATCATCCCAGAACCTCTCCCAAGTGGGAAGGGTCTCACGTGCACAAACCCTATCAGCAAAGTTCAGCCATGAACTATGAAGGCCATTCACTACAATCCGCACCAACTCAGTGGGTGGAATGACCTCTCCAACTGCTGCCAATGCATCTCTCACATTAGTAATCTTTGTGAGATATCTAGATGCACTATCAGTCTTACCCATCTTAATGGTCTTCCACTTCTCCCTTAGGACCATTTTCTTGTTCTCATTGGTACTTTGGTAGACATTGGTCAATGCTGTCCACATCTCATGAGCATATCTCTTTCCTCTCACATGAGGAATGCAATGGTCTTTGATTCCATCTAGAATCAGTCTCTTACCCTTGTTATTCTTCTTATTAAATGCTGCCAACTGAACAACATCAGTTGGCACATTAACAGGGTTTTGTGTGGTATGCACCATGATATCCCAAACTTCTCCCTCCTTAAAGATGCTCTACATTTTCTCTTTCCAAACTCTGTAGTCACTATGCCCATCCAACCTATCCTCCACCCTTAAGCCCAAAGACATGCTTGCTGTCTTAATAAACTGAAAATAACACTGCTGTAGTAAAGGTAATGTTTTTTGTGTGAAAAATCAGCTTGCTGTAATTTTTCTTCTTGCTGTCCCAAATTGCACTTTTCAGCAAAATAGCTCTGATACCATGTAGAAATTTTATAACCCAACCCCGGTTTTCAATTTCTCCTTATTTCTCCCATAAAGTTAAATGCCCATTCCCATAGCCATACATTCAACAAGCTGGAAAAATAAATATTTTTTGAAAACACAAATTCTGGAAATTTCACAGTGCTAAAATGCAGAAATAAAAACTCAGGAAATTAAATCAGCCATACACAGAATTTTAACACGCTGATTTTTGGTCAAGATGACCTTGGAAAAACCCCCTACAACTCTTGGGGAAAACCAGTTTGAAAGCTCTTCTTTATTTCTGGAAAATGTTTTTACAGAGAAGTGAAAAAAATTCCAGCAAACTCAATATAGACTTATCTCGTTTTTCGTGCTTGCCTCCATCTCGAAAAATGTGCCAAATCAGTAAAACAGTAATAACAGAAATTTTACAGCAAGAGATAACAACATTTAATGTTGTACGTCCTCGAAAACTGTGCCAAAAATTTCGTATTGCTGTACGGACTATACGGAAATTACAACAGCTTCTTTCAGCCTCGAAAATTGTGCCAACTCAGCCTCGGAATGCATGCCACACACTGCTGCTGCTTCTCCTTGAAATTTGTGCCTCCTTGCTGTTGTACGGATCTCGAAAAATGTGCCCACTGCTGCTGTATGGAAATCTGCCTCGAAAATCGTGCTGATTTATTGTTGTATGGATTGCTGCCTTGAAATGCGTGCAGCCTCTCCCTGCGGTACAGATTTGTTGAACTGCTCCTCTCCTTCCTTTCTCAAATCAGAAATATCTCTAGCTCTCTCTTCTCTTCTTTCAATCTGCTCATGAAAGAATGAATGATCTTTTCCCTCATTTTCCTCCTTTAACCTAACCCTAAGTGGCTTTTGGGGAATCCCTAAATCCAATCGCTGAGATAGCTTTAGATTTAGGGCTGAGATTAAATGCTCATTTAAATCTCACTTTCTATCTTTTAATTCACCCCACTTTAATAAAGACCCACTTAGTCATTTATTTCCAAAGTCACTTTTCACTTTCTAATTTTACATTGACTTTATTAAAGTCACTTTTAAAATTAAACTTTAGTAACTTTATCACTTAAAGTCACTTTTAAATTAGATTTGACTTTATAACTTTATAAAGTCACTTTAGGAGAAAAATTAAATTATTTTGGACACTTTTTCCTAGGCCAAAGATCAAAGCCTTAGGGAACCACCTGTCCTCCGGTAACCAAATTTCATCGAAGTTGGCCTCATGGAGGCAAATCGTACCCTTAAAAAGCTTATATATAAGAAGGAACTCAACCTCGTTTGGATACACAAGAAGCAAGTTCAATCTCCTCAAGAAAGAAGCTAGAAAAGGACGAAAATCAAGGATAAAAAAAGAAAAGCGAGATCAAAATTTTTGGGCCTCTCTCTCTTGTGTTAGGGTTTCTAAATTTGCTAGGCAAATCAAAGTGCTAGAAAGTTGTTGGGGGTCGAAATTCCTGGAAGATGCTGGATCGAAGTAGCTGGAGGTTGCTAAAGTTGTTGGAAGCTACTAGATCAAAGTAGCTGGAAGAAAGTTCATTAAGAAGAAAGTTTGAGTTGGTCTTGGAGGGGTCTTGGTCAAGGGTCATAGGTCTTCGAATTCGTCATTTGAAGTTCTATAAGGAGAGAAGGGTTCTTGTGGGTTTTCCTCTCAAGTGGAGAGGTTTTGGCCCTAGCTGATCACCTATATCTCGTGTTCGCTTGTCTCACTGTTATTTATTGTTTTGATAGTTGTTTGATTATAAGAACACTAATTATAATCAAGTGAAAGAAGAAGCTAATCAAGTTAAGTAAAAACACATCACAAGCAGTTATAAAAGTTAGAGAAATCATCTAATCTGCTACCCCTAGATTTCTCAACAGCCCTGTGTAGAAGTACTTTCCTAAGATACAAACATCAACAAAACTATGTTGTAGGAAATGACCCCCAACTTGGTGTACCTATACTAGAAATGCCCCAAAATGTCAAAACATGACAAAAACATGATAGAAACATGGCCAAAATGTCTATATGGAGATTCTTGATTTGGAAACATTGCTTAAACATTTTGGTGGCATTTCAACCCACATCTTCCTTGTTTTTGCAACTCATTTTTCTTGCGCCGACTCTCTCAAGCACCCAAGAAAGGTGTGTGGCCCCTCTACAACCAAAAAGAAGCAAGATACCACTAAATTGTCTCTAATAACTCCATAAACAAATTTGTCTCTAATCAATCCATGCTCTAGTTATGTTGAACAAACAACCTGTTCTATTTTTTGTTAATGAGAATGGGGGTGAGGGTTATTATGATATGTAATTTTACTCGCTTTCAGCTCATGTTTAATTTCATTTTCAACACATATTTCCATGAATAAAGGCTGATTTTGGAATCTTGGATGTATAGCCTCATCTATAAAGGATAATTTTGTGTAGTTGGTGTAGCATCGGGTGTGCTCTAGCCGTAAAACTTTGTGGAGGGGCTAAGACACACATGAACTCCAAAACCCAGAAAGTGTTTGGTGAAATTTCAGCTGGTGTTCAAGATATTCAAATAATTAATTATTTTAACGTATTTCCTGTGAAAATTTCTGAATGTTACACTTATATGTAGAAATCTACTGTTAGATCTGGTTATGCTCCTCTTACTTAATAAAGTTATTAAGCTGAAAATTTAGATTAATATCGAAGCAAAACACATAATAGACTTTCACCAATTCAGATCTAGAAAAAGTACATGCACACATAGACATAGTGACACAATGATTTTCTGGACAAATAGTCCTTGGAAAAACCCAATGCGGGAAAACTGGTTTGTTGGCTCCTGGAGGGTTTTATTATTAAGAGTTTTCTGAATACAACAAATCTGGGTTCCAGATCTGGAAAACCCGACAGAGATAAAATGGAGTTGCAACTCACTGGCTGTTCTGAAGCCAAAATAATGACTGACGCATACCCTCAAATGGGATTTACAGAACTTAGCCAAAATTAGTTCCTAGAAACTCCAACGCTGCCCTTGAAGCCCCTGCGTTAGCCTCTGAAGCCCCTGCGTCCCTCAGTGTAATATTCCTAATTAGCAATGGCTAATTGGAATATTTGATTTTGCTCAATTTTGCCTTCTATAGTTTATTTATAAATAAAAAGGTGAGTAAAGGGGGTTATAACTCACTCTGGGAATAAAGTCACTCCCTAGTAGCACAACGTTGTAACTTAAAGGGAGCCAAGGGGGGGCCAAGGACCATGTAGAGAGGGGGCCCCACGTATGCACTAGGAGGGACTGCGCAGATGGAGAGGAGCACGTGGCAAGAGGGAGGCTATGTTGAGGATATGGGCCTTAGGGTTTCGAGAGAGGCCAACATTATAAAAGAGGGAGGAGCCTCCTCATTTGATCATTCGATTTTATGCATTTGAGCTAGTCACTTCGACTTCTTGAGCATGCTGGTTGTTTAGCCTGTCTGCAGCACTGTTTAGTGCATCGAGTATCTCCATTCAGAGATCTCACCCTTAGCCCCGGGGGACTTCGAGTGCCTGCTCGGGAAAGGTAGTTTCATCATCATTTTGCAGGAGGATTGGTGTTTGGGTTTCTTGCGGAGCTGTGCATTCAGAGACTGCACAGTCTTGAGAGGGAGGACGCAATCCATTCTAGGGGAGCTCCGGATTGAGTTTCTTGCAGGGGTTTTGAGCTTGGAGATTGAGCACGGGACCAGCCCTTGCCTGTTGGAGGATTTTTGTGGAGTTTTTGGTTGCATTTTAGTAGTTTCTATTCAGCCTCTGCGCAGAGCCTTGGAGGACAGCGTAATTCCCCAAGGGGGTGATTTTCGGGGGTCAACCATTTCAGATATGATTTCTGGGTTTTGCTGTGATTGGTGAGTAGAGGCGGATTCCAGATTTTCAGCTCATTCCGAGGAGCGGAATAGCCCCAAATCATTATTCCATTTAAGCAGTAGCAGCTACACGGCAGTTTTCCAGTAGCTGGGACGCAGTTCAGAGAGCATCCATTTCTTGGTCATTCTGAGAGTATTTCTTCACTTGCCTTAAGCAAGTCTAGGTTCCATCACTCTGATCACCTATTGTACTTTATTATATTTCTCAGTATAATAAAATGGCTTAGCATTCTCTCTCTATATTCCTGGAGCATTTGTTATACATTCTATCTATGCTATTGTATGCTTGCATTACTGTTATTTTTCTATCTATGAGCATTCTAGTTCTATACCACTTGTGTGTGTTTACCCCATACTCTTAGACAGAGTCTGGAAAGGGCCAGGTAGCCTCCAGATCTCACCCTCTTCTCAGAGGTGAAATATCTGGTAAACGCCATCCCAGTCCATCTCTGGTTGGAGTTTGCTTGAGTTTTAGAGATATCCCCGAAACGGGATATTACACTCAGTGCTGGTCTAGAAAGGGCTACGTTACCCCAGACTGGGTGACACAATCCTTACGCTGCCCCTTAGGGTCTCTGCGTAACCCTTGAGGGTTTCCAGCTGAATCACGCTGCCCTGGGAGGGACTACGCAGCACTTGCGTAGTTGAAGCTACCCCTACGTTGCGTAATTGTTGCCCTCTCTGCCCCTACGTCTCCTGCTTCTCTGCGCTGCCTCTCTGAGCTGATCTCTGTCTCTTGCTGATTCTAGACCCTGGGATCAGATCTTCCCCTTGGTTTGAACTCCCCTCTCTGCAGCTGAAACACTTTTGAAAATTCTTAGCAAACCCGCCCTAGAATCTCAGTTTAGCTTCAGTGCTCTGCCTCTGTGTGTTTTACAAATGACCCCAAGCCTTTCCTTTATACTTTTCTCATTGGGAAACCAACGACCATGATCAGATCTTGAATCAATGATTGATATTAAAAGAAAGCTTGATCCTTGTGATTTAAGACAATTTCATTACATGTTTAATTTAATTAATTTTAATTATTTCATTTTCCTAAGTTTAGACTTAGGACATACATTAAAATAATTAATGAATTAAATATCTCCCAAACCAGTTGAAATTTCCCAAATTCCTTTCTAGGTCTTGTAGATCAAGTGAACTCTAGTCCCTCCACAAAATTGGGATCTAGAGCACAACTGATGCTACCCCAAATACACAAAATCTCAACACTCCCTCGTAGCATCAGGAGTGTGCACTAGCAATACATCACACTATGCATTACAAGATTTTGGGCACGGGATCTGTGCTGTTGATGCTTGGCCTGCTGCCACTCAACTCTGCACTGTTGCTGCCATTCTGTACTGATGCCCATGACTCTACCACTTCCACTGCAACATTTGTATTGCAACTCCCTCTTAATTTGCTGCATCCGTGCTACTCATAGCACTGCCACTATTGATCTGTTGTACTGCAACTTCAGTCGTTGAGAGAAACAATTGAATCTCCTACCCAATCTTTGATAGACAAGTCAGTTGGGCTGCATCCTCATCACTGAAGCTCCATAGGCTGTTGATCTGTGCTGGCATTTGAAGGATGATGCACAACAACAACTCTGCACTGCGTAAGCAGAATCCCTCTGCACTGCTGAAGTCACATCAGTCCCTTGTGTTGAAATCCCTCAAGCTGCTGCTGTGTCGTGCTGTCCTCCTAAAGCCTCCACGCTGCTGCAGCTCTGCTCTGCATTGTTGAAGTCACATTAGCCCCTACACTGCTACTGCCTCTATGCTGTTGCTGCATCTGCACTGCGCTGCTCCTTCCAGCCTTCAGAACTGCCTCTGCTTCATCTGTGATCTATGCACCCACTGCTCTTCTTGTCTTGTTACTGTCTTAAGGTTGTTGTAGCTCGCATGTGATCCAAGAGATGAGTTGCTCAAGGATCCCGCCTTCATTTTATAGCTCCTCTACAAATCCATGTCGCCCCACTTTCGTGGTTCATGAGCGCTCATGGTTGCATCATCTTCCAACCCATCATCTGTCACAACAACCTTGGAAGAAGAAGCTTCCTTGTCCCTTTTCTTTTGAGGACAATTGCTGGAAAAGTGTCCTAATTCACCACACTGGAAGCACTTGATCTTTGATAGATCCTTCTTCTTCTTTCCTTGCTGCCTCTTTGATACCAAGGCTGCATCTTATTCATCTTCCTTCTTCACTTTGCTCAATCCAGAGCTGTATTGCTTCTTGGTGATTCTGTGGAGTTCTTCTTGATGCAGAATTTCCCACAAGTTGTCCCAATTTGGGAGGTCTGCTCTGCCCAAGATACTTTGGACAAAGGTTTCCCACTCATTTGTGACTACATTGAGAGAAGTCCTGACCATCACATCATCTTCCACTTTAGCACTCGTTGCAGTCAACTGATCTTTGATTGATCGCAATTTGAAAAGGAAATGTTCCATGTCTTCTCCCTTGGTCATCATGAATGACCTCATCTGAGTCTCCAACAACATATTCCTTTGGATAGAATTTCCCTCATATAGGGAAGTTAAGGCCTTCCACATCTCATTAGCTGTTTTCTTCTCAGCTATATGTGGGACAATATGGTCCTTAATTCCATCCATGATCAGCTGCTTGGCATGCCCAACAACTTCATTATGCTTCCTTAAGAGATCTGCATCGGTCGGTGTGGCTAGAGTGTGCTCTGCATGGTCTCTTAGATGATATGCCTCTAGGACTATTAGGATCCTAGCCTTCCAAACTGAGAAGTTGGAAAGGCCATCTTGTTGGAAATACTGAGGGGGGGGGGGGGTGACTCAATATTCCTTTCAATTATTATTATTATTAATCTTTCAGAGCATTAGTTAATCTTAAATTATTATCAGTGTTTGTACAATGATAGCAGTAAACAAAAGGAACACAAATGCACACAGTTTTTAAGGTGGAAACCCCCTCCTGGATGAAAACCACCTGAATGTTTCTAATAATTCTTTAATATTCAACTCCAATTGAAAATAAAGCTCCAACTTCCTAGAATCTAGAAAATAATTCTTCTCCAGCGCCCACTGGATGGACGCTCCAACGCCTGTGATTCTTCAGTAGTCAACTGAACGGATGCCCCAACACCCAATGAGCTACAAATCACCCTCGCAACACCCTACCACCCTAAATTTTTCACAGGCTTGAACCTGTTGGTGACTTCATGCACTAGCCTAGCACCACCCTACCACCCTATAGAAGAATAAAGGAAGAATGGACTCCTGTACCAGGGAAAATGGTCCACTTTACAATGATATAGAATGATATAGAAGAAGACACACTAGACCATAACCCCAACTATGACACAAATATCTAATGATGATCCTAGACCTCCCAACACTGACTCTTGAATTCTTGGCATATAGAAACTTGCACAAATTTTACAATCATGCTTTTACAATGACTCAGTACAATGATACCTTTACAATGACTATATGCAGTGCTTCCCACGTGAAGACTTCATGTGGTGAACTTCTTGCTGTCGTTATGTACCTTGATTGTTGCTCTTGTCATGCTACCCTTTCTCACTTTTCAGAACATTAGATCATGCATTGAGTCTTATCTTGATGAATATGTAATACTTTCAAAAAGTCTTCAAGGAAATACCCATGACATGATAATAGCAAAACTTACCTCATCCTGCAGAGCATATGTCAGTGCTAAAAAAAAAAAAAATAGAATACAAAGAGCCTAATCTAATGAAGAGATGAACATGCATATAAAGAATATACTTACCTGGAGCTTACCTTTGCTACACCTTGCTTTGTTTTTCTTCCCTAGAAAGTCTGGTCCTTTGTAGTCCTTGACAACACATTATCTAGCTTTTTCTTGCTTTCTAGGAGCTCGATATTGAATTTGGTTTATCTTTGTTATTTTAGATCCCCAATATGTGATTTTTGGCCTTGTAGTATTCCTTTGAGTCTTCTTTCCAATGCCACAGGTCTGACCCAATTTGGATTCTTCAATACAAAGTTATGCCCAATCTCTCACAATGACCTAATTATGGACTGGTTCAGTAGAGAGAACTTGTACAACATTCCACGTGTCACTGTTTCCTCATTCAGATCTAAAATTGATACATAGAAAACTGCAGTCCGTGCACTATCCGCCACTTTTAACAGAATTCCAATCTGATACTCAGAGAGAGAGTTATGATGATTTTACCAAGGTCACTTGTTTGAGATGAAGTTCAGGAGCCTGCAACAACCCTAACTTCCACAGGTCATATTTTTGAAAATATTGCGCACCATGATCTGAAAGTTTTACATGAGCTTCCTCAGGATTTCGGCTTCACCTCTTAAAAATTTCAACTTCTGAAATTTCGTAGAAAAAAATTTATAGCAAAAATTCCATGATGGCCTGTTTCAAGTAGCGAAATCCCTACATGAGGAGGATATGAGGATCACAATTTATGTAAATACTTAGGTTGAGAGGGTTTTCAACAAGTGAATGTGGGAGGGAATTTAGGAGCTTAAAAATTATTAATTATTGACTGTTCAATGACCACAACCAATTATTAGTGTCATGTCATAACCCCATGGGGTTTTAGCCCACTCACTGGTGTTACTAACTTCAAACATGAATATCTCTCAAACCTTGAAGAATTACATGGTGTGCCTTATATCAACGGAAACATCTCGACAAGTAAAGACTATCAAAAATATTCTTGACCTAGAATATAGTAATTTGGTAGGTCAAAATTCCCATGCATGATCGGGGTAGCCCCTGGTGCTGCTTGGGTTGACATCAATAACAACCACTGATCAACACATCCAACCTGTCCTGATCACGCAGTCCATGAGGATCCATATGCTCAGAAATGTGTTGGAGCTTCCCTTTCTCTTTGCTAGAGAACTGGATCTAAGGCCCTTGGCGAAACAGGCACCTTCTGCTCCCTCTGACAACTGTTTTTCCTTCTTGGAAATCTGCCAAATCAACAATGATTAAGCTCTCTTTGATCCTCTGATCAATCTGCAAGTTTCTTTGGCTAGAAATTCTCTGAGAAGCTGATCTCCTCTCGCTCTTTGTCACTTGTGCTTAGGCTAAAAAATTTGAAAACTTAAGAAATTTAACCCCACCAGCATCTTTTGGATTTTTGCAGCTATGCTTCAGGCTCTTCTGGATCTGTCAGATTCAGATCTGCGTCACATTGGCAGGCTTTAGACAATCCCTGCGCAGTGAGTGCGCGGGCTTGCTGGGAGATAGCGTTAGACTATGTCAACCTATCCTCTGCATAATTCTGCCTCTTTGAAAACGGCGTTGTCCCTTCAGATCTGCCCTTCTGTTGCTCTTCTTGCTACTTTATATAGCGAGAACCTTTAGTCTTCTGTTGGTGACCCTCCTAGATCTGCAATTCCTATGATACCATGTGAAAATTTTAGAATGTTACACTTATGTAGAAATCCACTGTTAGATCTGGTTATGCTCCTCCTACTTAATTAAGTTATTAAGCGGAAATTCACATTAATATCGAAGCAAAACACATAACAGACTTTCACCAATTCAGATTTAGAAAAAGTACATGCACACATAGACAAAGTGACACGGTGTTTTTTTGGACAAATAGTGCCTGGAAAGACCCAATGCAGGAAAATTGATCTGTTTGTTGGAGGGTTTTATTATTAAGAGTTTTCTGAATACAACAAATTTGGGTTCCAGATCTGGAAAACCCGACAGAGATAAAATAGATCTACAACTCACTGGCTATTCTGAAGCCAAAATAATGACTAATCCACACCCTCAAACAAGATTTACAGAACTCAGCCAAAATTAGCCCCTAGAAACCCTAGTGCTGCCTCTGAAGCCCCTACGTCAGCCTCTGAAGCCTCTGCGTCCCTCAACGCTGACTTGGAAAGGGATGTGTTACCCTAGACTGGGTGATGTAGTCCTTACACTGCCCCTTAGGGTCTTTACGTAACCCCTGGGGGTTCCAGCTGAATCACGCTACCCTGGGAGGGACTGCGCAGCACCTGTGTAGCTGAAGTTGCCCCTACGCTGCGCAGCTGCCTGCCCTCTTTGCCTTTGCATCTCCTGCTTCTCTGCGCTTCCTCTCTGAGTTGATATTTGTCTCTTGCTGATTCTAGAAGCTAGGATCAGATCATCCCCTTGGTCTAAACTTCCCTCTCTGCAATTGAAACACTTTTGATAATTCTTAGCAAACCCGCCCTAGAATCTCAGCTAAGCTTTAGTGCTGTGCCTTTGTGTTTTACAAATGACCCCAAGCCTTTCCTTTATACTTTTTTCGTTGGGAAACCAACGACCATGATCAGATCTTGAATCAATGGCTAAGATTAAAAGAAAGCTTGATCCGTGTGATTTAAGACAATTTCATCACATGTTTAATTTAATTAACTTTAATTATTTCATTTTCCTAAGTTTAGACTTAGGAAATACATAAAAATAATTAATTAATTAAATATCTCCCAAACCAGATGAAATTTCCCAAATCCCTTTCTGGGTCTTGTAGATCAAGTGAACTCTAGTCCCTCCACAAAATTTGGGAGCTAGAGCACAACTAATGCTACTCCAAATACACAAAATTTCAACATTTCTAAGTCTAAACTTAGGAAAATTAAATAATTAAAGTGAATTAATTAACACGTGCTAAAATGTTCTAAAAGACACAGATCAAGCAATCTTTTAATCTCGACTGTTGATGAGTGTTTTAATCTTGGTTATTGATGAGATCATCGAAAAAGCATAAGAGAAAGGCTTGAGGGTCGGTTGGAGACACACACAATTGCAGAACTGAGAGACTGATCTGGAATTCTAGGGCAGGGTTTGCTAAGAATTTTCGGAGGAGTTTTCTGTAGTGAGGGGTAGTATTGGCTGAGGGGATGATCTGATCTCGGAGCCAAGAGTTAGCAAGAGGCAGACGAGCAACAAACAAGGACAGCGCAGTGGAGCAGAGAGCAACAGTAGCAGTTATGCACAACTGCGCAACCGCTACGCAGGCCAAGGAAAGGGTAGTGTTGCAGCTCCAGAGGGTTTCAAAATTATGCATAGGGTCTCCAAGGTTAGCGTAAGGCCTGCGTCACCCTCTCTGGGGTTACGCAGTCCCTCCTTGGGAAGCGCAGTGGCACACAGAGCTTAGCAGGGCTGATGTCGGGGCTTCAGGGGCAGCGCAGTGGCACACAGAGCTTAGCAGGGCTGCTGTCGGGGCTTCAGGGGCAGCGCTAGGGTGTTTAGGGCCAGATTTAGGCTGAGTCTTGTAAATCTTATTTTAGGGTGTGGATCATCAGATATTTGGTCTTGGAATAGTACGTTAGCTGCAGATTTCTTTTATTCTTTGTCGGGTTTTGCAGATATGGAATCCAGATTTGCTGTACTCAGAATCTACTTAATAAAATAAACCGTCATATCTGCTGCACCTGTTTTCTCGCTTTAGGTTTTTTCTGGGGACTTATGTCCAAAAATTCATGTGTCACTTTGTTTGTATGAGTGTAGTATTCAATAAATGATCTGCATGTGTAGACTGTTAGTTGTGTTTACTTCGGTATTTTCTGAATCTAATTTTTGAAGATAACTTGTATAATTTAAATCAAGTAGGAGAAGTAAACCATGATACTGCAGTAGAATTTTCACTTGGTATCAGAGCAATAGTAGATCAAGCTGAATCTCCAGCAATCAGCTGAATATTTTTTTCTTTAGGATAACAACAGAAGGAGCAAAGATTCGGAAGGGGAAACTTGACAACAAGAGGACGCAGATCCAGGAAGGGACAATGCTGCAGATTCAAAAGGTCATCAGGCTTACGCAGAGCCTTCCCAGGCCAGCGTAAGGACTGCGTCATCCAGTTTGGGGTTACGCAGTCCACTTCTGAGCTGCGATGGGCCAGTCAGTGAGACGCAGTATAGTATTTTTTCTGTTGCAGAAAGCTTTGCCAAGATCCAGAAGCAGTGCTTCAAATCTTCAACAATGCTGGTGTGGTGGAGATTCTGCCGGTGCGGAGTTGTGCCTAGCTAAGTCAACAAAGGTGGGAGGAAGACAACTACTCAGCAGAGCCAAACAGATCTGAGATTCGATTAGGAGGGTGATCGGAGAGTCCTGTTCAATTGTGTTTGGGTGAAATATTTCTAGGAGGGAAATAAGTTTTCAGAAGAAGCAGCTACTAGAGGGTTTCTAGTCACCAAGAAACCCAAATCTAGAGTTTCTGTTGCCACAGAAAGAGGGAGAAAAGAGTATTGTTTTTATCAGAGCTGGATGGCTTCTCATGGACTAAGAGACCAGGACAGGTTGGACGGTGTGTCCAACTTTGTTATCTAGAGGGCAAGGATCCTATCAGTCCTAGATGAGTACGACATTAATGACCATGCAATGAGTGTTCTAGCTGTGCTTGCAGATCTTGATCCTCTAAAGAAATTTAAGGAGAATCAAGCGCGGACTAAGCGTTTAATCATGGACGGAGTGAAGGATCACGTTGTACCACATATTGCTGAAAAGAACACAACAAATGACATGTGGGTCGCTCTAGAAGCGATTTATCAAGGAAGCTCCATCCAACGGAAAATGCTCTTGGAGAATCAGATGAGGCTTTGCCAGATGCAGAAGGGTGAGGAAATAGATCCTTTCCTTTTCCGACTTCAGACCATTCGAGACCAACTAGTTGGCGTGGGTGCAACACCAGACGAAGGGCTCTTAGTGAGGACTGCTCTAAATATAGTCTCCGAGGAATGGGAAACATGTGTCCAGAGTATATTGGGCAGAGCAGCGTTACCATCCTGGGCAGACATGTGGGCTATCCTTTGCCAAGAGGAGATCAGGAGGATCACCAAGAAGCAGAATATCAGTGGTGGGTCAGTTTGAGTGAAGAAAGAAGAGGAAGATGATGCAGCCCTTGCATCAAAGGAAAGAAAACAATAAAGGAAGAAGAAGAGGGACCTTTCCAAGGTCTGGTGCTTTAACTGTGGCGAACTTGGACACTTCGCCAACACTTGTCCTAAGAAGAAGGACAAAGGAGCTTTTGATTCCAAGGCTGCAGCAGCAAAGGATGATGGTTTTGATGATGATGCAGCCATGAGTGCTCATGTACCTCGAGAGAAAAGGTGGGGTGATATGGATCTGTAGAGCATCTACAGACACTGGCGGGATCCTTGAGTCAACCCTACTCTTGGATCACATACGAGCTACGAGAGCCTTAAGACGATAGCGGGATGAGTCGAGAGATGGTTGCAGAAGGTCACATTGAAGCAGAAGGGAGAGCTGAAGAGCTGAAGAGGGAGCAGCATAATGCAGGGGCAACAACAACGCAGAGAGACTGATGGGACTTCAGCAACGCAGAGAGGCTATGCTCACGTAGTGCAGAGTTGCAGCAGCACAGTAGCTTCAGGAGGACAACGTAAATCAGTAGCCAGGGAGCTTCAGTGATAGATGCAACTTGACTTATCTGTCAACAGTTGGGCAGGAGTCTTTCAGTTGCTTACTTCTCGGCAACTAAGTTGCAGTGCAGCACTTAGTAATGGTAGTGTTATGGGCAGCATGATGCAACAATTAGAGAGGGAGCTGCAGTAAAAATGTGGCAGTGTCAGTCGCTGTGGCATGGGCAGCAGTATAGAAAGTAGCAATGCAGTGGATGGAGGGCAGCAGACCAAGCATCAGCAGCACAAAAACCAACTTCAAGATCTTGTAGTGCATGGTGTGGATGCAATGTGCATTGCTAGAGCACACTCTGTGCTAAGAGGCAGTGTTGAGATTTTGTATAGTTGGTATAGCATCGGGTGTGCTCTAGCCCTAAAACTTTGTGGAGGGGCTAAGGCACACTTGAACTCCAAAACCCAGAAAGTGTTTGGTGAAATTTCAGCTAGTGTTCACATTATTCAAATAATTAATTATTTTAACATATTTCCTAAGTCTAAACTTAGGAATTAAATAATTAAAGTGAATTAATTAACACGTGTGCTGAAATGTTCTAAAAGACACAGATCAAGTTGTCTTTTAATCTCAGTCGTTGAGGAGTGTTTTAATCTCGACCGTTCATGAGATCATCAAAAAAGTATAAGAGAAAGGCTTGAGGGTCAGTTGGAGACACACACACAGTTGTAGAACTAAGAGACTGATCTGGAATTTTAGGGCAGGGTTTGCTAAGAATTTCCGGAGGAGTTTTCTGTAGTGAGGGGTTGTATTGGTTGAGGGGATGATCTGATTCCGAAGCCAAGAGTCAACAAGAGGCAGAGGAGCAGCAAACAAAGACAACGCAGAGGAGCAGAGAGCAACAACAACAGCTACGTTGCAGCTACGCAACTGCTATGCAGGCCAAGGAAAGGGCAGCGTTGCAGCTCTAGAGGGTTTCAGAATTACGAAAGGGTCTCCAGGGCCAGCATAAGGCCTGCATCACCCTCTTTGGGGTTACGCAGTCCCTCTCTGGGCAGCACAGTGGCACACAGAGCCTAGCAGGGCTGATGCTGGGGCTTCAGGGGCAGCGCTAGGGTGTCTAGGGCCAGATACGGGCTGAGTCTTGTAAATCTCGTTTGAGGGTGTGGATCAGTCAGATATTTGGTCTTGGAACAACAGGTTAGCTGCAAATTTCTTTTATTCTCTGTTGGGTTTTGCAGATCTGGAATCCAGATTTGCTTTACTCAGAATCTACTTAATAAAATAAACTCTCATATTTGCTGCACTGATTTTCCCGCTTTGGGTTTTCCCGGGGACTTATGTCCAAAAATCCATGTGTCACTTTGTTTGAATGAGCATAGTATTCAGTAAATGATCTGCATGTGTAGACTGTTTGTTGTGTTTACTTTGGTATTTTTTGAATCTAATTTCTAAAGATAACTTGTATAATTTAAATCAAGTAGGAGAAGTAAACCATGATAATGTAGTAGAATTTTCACATCTATGAGAGTCAATATAGACTAGGTTTTCCTTCTAAAATGTCATTTATGCATCTCATTCCTTTTTTGCTTACAAGATAATGTGTTATTAACTTATTTGTAAAAACATTTCTTACACACACACAAATATATATATATATATATATATATATATATATATATGACATTTTCCTTGACTTTTGTATTTTGGGGGAGGGTCACGTTTCTAGCAGTCCCCATTTTGGAAACTTTCATACACTTCCACGTTTTGTGCAACTTAGCAACAAATCTATCATATAATGTTTACAAAAGAGGCCATAATAAGTACAAAGTACTATAAGTTCTAAAAATTAGTTTTTGTATAGAGAAGGACAAATAAATCTAATATATGCTAAGCTTTCTTCTTTCTATGAAAAAATTTAATTTCCTTTGCCATGATCTAGGAATAAGAGGAGTAAGAGTAGGTGGAAGTGGTCATGGAACATGACCAAGTGATACAAGTCCCAAAGTTGATCTTCAAGAATGATGTCTATATATATATGACATTTTCCTTACATTTGCATTTTGGGGGAAGGTCATGTTTCTAACAGTCCCCATTTTGGAAAATTTCTGACACTTCCACGTTTTGTGCATCTTAGCAACAAAACAACTATCATATAATGTTTACAAAATAGGCCATAATAAGGACAAAGTACTCTTAAGTTTTGAAAATTAGTTTTTGTATAGAGAAGGACAAATAAATCTAATATATGCTAAGCTTCCCTCTTGCTATGAAAATTTTTAATTTCCTTTGCCATGATCTAGGAATAAGAGTTAGAGTAGGTGGAAGTGGTCGTGGAACATGACCATGAGATACAAGTCCCAAAATTGATCTTCAAGAATGATGTCTTCCACCTCTTGAAATTTATATCTATTAAATGAAGATGCAACCTCTCCCTTCAAACCCCACCATGAATGATTTGAGACTATACTAGCCAATGCCTCTCTTACCTTCAAAAGGTGCTTGAAGGTGAGGTAATAGCTATCAAACCTGGTCTTTCAAATCTTAAGAAGCTACAACTTAATAGCGATTGTGAAAAATATAGTGGGCATGACTATGATTGGTAGTAAAGTTTATCATTCTCTTCCCTTTCTTGTACAATGCACTAATACATTTATAATCATATTTCTTCAATTTGATAGTATCATGCATCAAGAAGTTCAATGTGTGAACCAAACACCTAGACCAAATATGTTATGGTACGTATCCTCAGTTATTGCTTTTGCTGCCTTTTAATTAGCAACATTATTAGTAATGACTTGAACGACATTTGTATGATTCTATCACTTGAATGGTTTTAATTAAGGTTTTTGCAATATTTATACTTGTCGTATAATGATTCAGGTAGTCATGGGATAAAAGGAAGGCTACAGACTAGCAGACACACCAATAATATTTGTCAATGTTCTTCTTTTAAAATTTGTCGAACCGTTAGATACAATGGACACCCCATATTTGGTCTTGTTGCCTCAAAATCTCGCCGGTCTTGTAGAGGGGTTCTCTATAAGGAAATTACTAGACTAGGTGAAAACAATGAGGTTGGATGGTGCTATCATTGATGTCAACCTGTGGAGTTGACTAGGTTTGAATTTAACCAAAAACACCAGTCATTGATGTCAAATGGATAATGAATGCTTCTTAGTAATTTTCAGATTATATCAAGATAGCAGCTATATTGTTGGATGTTTGAAAACTCAAGTCCTAGGGTTTGGGTTCCTGGACTGAGGATGTACCGCGACTTTGTTGAGGGTTTTTGGTAGACCGTAGGTCAAATCATTGAGTTTGGGTCAGAGATCTATGTCATTAGATTCTCCTTGAAAAGATGTTTCTGTTGATATGCGATACACCCCTAGAGGCCTTTTGGTTTGAGAGATATTCACAACTGAAGTTGGTGACCCCAATTTTTGGGCTAAAACCCCAAGGGGTAGTGACATGACACCTCTTACAGTTGTCAACATATGACATTGTTTATCACCGTAATCTCACCCTGTATAAGTTACACAACTTCAAAAACCAAAGACAATAAATCAATCATTGACTTACTGCACTCATGTTTCACCTACAAAACACACCAAAGAGGGTTAGTATACAATTTCTTGGTATTTAAACAAATAAGTAAATAGCAACTATTAAATAAAATTAATGTTATTAAGAATAAAA
Source organism: Pinus albicaulis (assembly GCA_034641835.2). Classification (NCBI taxonomy): domain Eukaryota; kingdom Viridiplantae; phylum Streptophyta; class Pinopsida; order Pinales; family Pinaceae; genus Pinus; species Pinus albicaulis. The sequence continues at coordinate 1,064,857,025 of CM076579.1, forward strand.
ATTGTTTTAAATTTCCTATAATCCTAACCTAATGAACCCCTTACTAGCCCCTCCAAAACACTATAAAAAGATACCTTATTCTCCTCACCTAATCCTAAAGGTCAAATCTCTCACAATAAGGGCAGCGGCTCTTTTTCTTAGCATATAAGATATTAATTAAATTAATTTTAATATTTTTATGAATCCTCCTAAAAGGCTCTCCAACGTTCACATAATGAAGCCCCTCCAAAACTCTACAAAAGAAGACCTATTCTAATCTCAAGCCATGACATTCTCAACACATTTATCCTATGATTTCACCTCTGAAATTATCGGCTAGGGTTTCCTTATTTATTTTTTCTTTGGTTGGGTGATTCGTATATCTCTTGCAGCTACAACAAATCCTCTTCTTGAAGTTTAGAGTCGGACCTGTTCATTTAGGACTTGAAAATCCTTCAGCACTTCAGCATCCTCATAGTTTGACTGTGGTTTCTTTTGGAGGTCTCAGACTTGAGAAGTTTGTACATCTTCCTGTGGTCATCAAACATTAGGTACAAACCTGTAGCTTACATCCAAGGTTTAAGGGCAGCGAAGGATGTTACTCCATGTATCCTTGTAGACCGAGACTTGCAACATGCACTGGTGTGAAGTTTAGGTTATTTTGATGGTGGTTGGTTTGTGCAAATATATTTTAAAGTTCAGATCCATTTAGTGCTGAAATTCAGGTCAGTTGTTAAATTGGTTTTAGGTCTGGTTAGGACCTTGTTGTAGGATGGTTTTGAAGATAGGTTTTAGGAAATTTTGTTCACCCACAGTTTTCAATATATGACAACATTTGTCACCATAATCTCACCACGTACAAGATGAATAACTTCAAGAACTAAAGGCAGTAACCCAATCATTGACTTCTGAACCAAAATAACAAGTGACTTGAATGCAACAACTAAGCATATAATGAACTTGGCTGTTTACATGATAGTTGACATCTTGACTTTACCTTCACTGCTTACAGTGACCTTAACAGTGAAACAATGACTTGATATATAAATGGACTTTGTGCTAACTTGACCTGATAAATGACATATTCCTGTAAGTATCTTAAGAAGACAGCCTTGGTGTAATATCTCTCTTGGTGACTGAGAATTTACTTGATACATAAATATGTCCTAGACATCATCACATTTGTGAGTTGTGACTTTATATTGACTTGACTCAATAGATCCTTATTAGTATCCTAAGAAAACAATTTTGTTGTAGTAACTCTCTTTGTATCTGTCAATTGACTTAAGATACCTTGACAATTCAGTGAGGTGACAATGACATTATGTTGATATGACAAGACAACAGTACTATGACAAACACTGGTACTATTATTATCAATATGATATTTGTACTTGATATAGTGACAACTGTGTTGACGCTTTGATTATGACTTATTAAATGGATGGCAGTTGATACAGTATCTTGACTTTGCTTACATGACCTTGACAATTGCTTAACATTAACATGACAATACCTTGGTTATGAAGTAAAAATAGTGAGTAAGCATTCTATGATGTTTACATAATATTAATACCTAGACTTGACCTTGAAATGACACCCTACTTTAGCATGAATTATTGACTTGACTCATATATTAATAAACATAGACATATGGAAGTAATGACCCAGGGTTTCTCTTTTGGTATGACCTAGGGATCTATGTGCAGTGACACAATTATAATCTTGCATGGCAGCAACTGTACAAACTGACGTAAAGATGCACAACAGGGTTTGATCAGCTAAACAACAGTTTTACACATATTCTGGTAGATCTCCAAGGGCAGAATTTGAGAGCATTAGAAGCAGGTCATAGGGATGACCTGGGGCACATTGGTTAGTGCCATCATTTCATAGCAGCGCCAAATGGTTGCAGCATCATGTGCAACTTGATACAGTGTGGCAGCATGATATATTGAGTCTTGATGGTTATTCATTCGTGAGCAGCTCAGTGCAGCTTAGTGCAGTGGCAACCAACTGATGTGCAGTGATCAGTGGTTACCAGGATTTGACATTTATTTTACATCTTTCTTACAACTATTCTACATTGATTCAGAGTACAGGGGATCCAGTCTAAAAATTGTGAAACGTGATTTACCGACTTTTCTGGGTGATTGGAATCACCTTCAGGTTGTGGCCTGAGAACACTTCAGGGTGGCAGGGTGGTGCTGGGGCAAGTTGTGGCTTGCACAGGGTGTTGTGGCATCCATTCAGTTGTGGCTGATAAACTAACAGGGTAGCGAAACACCCTTTCCAACAACAGCTGGTAAACGGAGTGTTGGGGCACTCGTGAGGTTGTGGCCTGATCTACAGGGCGTTGGGGCGTCCTTCTAGTTGCAACAGGATATTAGGGTCTAGTGGCGTCGTACAGGTTGTAGCCTGCGAATTAGGGAATTGATGCCTCCCTCTGTTGTAGCTGAAATCTTGATGTAATCAATTTTCTTTTAACAGGGAGAAGACAATTACTAAAGAAGCGTTCGGTGTTTTTTGACCCGGAGAGGGTTTTCCACCTAAAAATCTGTGCCCTCTGTTTTATCTTTCTGCATTGGTGTATGGTGTTGTCTATTGTTGATTATTGTTTATGATCATCTGAAGAAGAACAATAATAATAACTGAAGATTTACTAATGCTCTGAAAAGAAGATTAAAAAGTGCTAATTGCTAAGAAATACTAATACACACCCTCTCAATATTTCCAACATGCTCTTTATGGACTTTTATCAATGGGAGGCTTCCCGATAGATAGGTCACCTATGAGAGATATTCTAGGCTTAAAGGTTTAAAGTGACATTAGAAGCTACTAGAGGATGGCTCCTCTCAAGCACAAGGCTCAACCAAGGGAAAAAGGGCAATTCACATCCTCTAGAAAGGCCTAATTAGGGCATGCTAGACTTAGGGCTTGAGAAATATCAAGAAAAATGGAATATCCAATGTTCAATATGCTAAGGAAAAGGTTTTCAAACAATTAATCTTAGTAAGCCAAAGATACATGAAACCTTCAAAAAGTCCTCATGTTGAAGCTTAGCAAGACTAGGGTTTACCTAGGTCAAACTAGTTAGGGAAAGAGAATTGAGGCCTAAAATGGATATGGATTAACCACCAAAGAAGGTTTATTCTGAGGCAACCAAGTCTTTTCTTTATGTTGAATCCTTCAACTACCTTAAATTCTCCTTCTAAGCAGATTTGCTCTAAGCCCTAGTGAGGCCGCTTATCCTTAAGAGGGTTGAAATTAGGAGAGAGGAAGAGAGCAAAATTCAAGTTTGTGGATAAGATGAGGTTTGATCACCAAATTGACAAGGCTAGTGCCTAGTCCTCGGGTTGATGGAGTCTATGGGTGTTATAGATTAGCCAAATCTTGCAAAGGAGTAAAGGATGTTTTGATGCCCTAGCACAAAACCCTAACTATTATCTTTGTGAGGGATCAAGGTCACTTGGGAGAGCTAATACAAAAGTTCACCAAGGGGATTTACATTCACATTTCATTCATGAGTAATGCATACAATGATGATATCTATATTCTATACAATTGATCTTCAATAGTAAATGGTGCAATACAAAAACCCTAGATTATCAACTCATTCCATACATTAGACAATAAGATAAAAAGTTATCAAATACAAGGATCACGTATAAGATAAAATGCATGAACAATTCTTTCATTAATCCAAGATAACTTCTCCAATTCCCATAAAATAGCTCCAATAAACAAAGTTCTCAATAGATCACATCTCTCCAAGATACAAGAGATTGAAAGTCTGGAAGGAGGGATGAAATAGTCACAAGTGATGAATAGAAATGAATGAGCTTCTCCTCTATTTATATGAGGAGTAGGACCTAATATTAGCCTAATGATCCCTAAAACAAGTTTTATCACAAAATATGCTTTGGGTTACAAGACAACCCACTAGTTTAAACAATAAATGCCCTAATTATCCGACACATGTGATCCTCTAGCTCTCTAGGGTTGAAGTCATGCATGAAAGAAGCTCCAAATGCCATGTCCAAGTCCTATGAGGTGTCCAAGGTGATGTATGTTGATTTATGGTAGCATCGGATGTGCTCTAGCCTTGTAACTTTGTATATAGGCTAAGACACATGGATTCCATAAAACCTAGAAATGGTTTTGAAAATTCCACTTAGACATGGTTTAATTAAATTAATTAATTGTTTTTAATGTTTTCCTAAGTCTAAATTTAGGGAAATTGATTAATTAAAAGGTATTAATTAAACTAAGTGTGGATCTTCTAGATAAAGTCATGTATCACCTCCAAGTTAATCTTAGCCCTTGATTATGTTTTAATCTTGGTCGTTGAAGAGTCAACAGAAGAATATAAGAAGGAGAGTGAGGGGCTTATGGAAAACACATCAGACGGAGAAAGAATCAAGAGATCGATTCTCCAGCAGAAGGAAGAATCAAAGTGATTCTCAATTGCAGAGAGGGGAAGGTGAAATCTCCAGGAGGGAGAATTTATGAAGGATAAAGAGTGCAGAAAGAGAAGAGAGAAGGGTGCCATAGCATCAACGCAGAGATAGCCAAGCAACAGTTATGCTGGGCCAGCGCAGAGCAGCAGAGGGAGTTTCGATTTCAGTTGGAGAGACAACTGAGGGTTTATCCAGCATCCGGAGGGCGTTTCTGGAAGAGGAGAAAACTAGAGTCTCACACAGCAGTAAGCACAAAAGGCAACCATAATAAGAAGCAGTAGTAGTGACTCTGTGACAACATGAGTGACGCAGTCACTGCGCAGAAATCACGCAGAGCCATTCAATGTGGGTGCAGGTTAGTGCTGGAACTCCGTGGCAAAGTGAAAATTGTCTCACTAAGCCTATTCTCATCAGATTTCTTCAAGTGATTGATTGATGATTACAACCACACATTTGTACTCAAAATTTCTGCATAATAAAGAAACCCTCAAATTTGCTGCACCGATTTTCCCACATTGGGTTTTTCTGGGGACAATTGTCCAAAAATAATTGTGTCTATGTGTGAATACTTGTGCTATTTTCTTTATTTTGTTTATTGATCATGAAGTCTGCAACATATTTTATTTTGTTATTTAACACTGTGAAATGTTAAATAATTGTATTTGAGAATGCAATAGAAGAAATATTATAAGTAGCTGTGGTAGGATTCTACATTACAGAATTTTCACATGGTATCAGAGCTGTCAGATCCAAAGGAATCAAGGTCAGAGAAGGGATTGCACAAAATAGAAGCTTCAGAGGGGACGCAGCACAGAGAAAAGGAAGCACAGATATGTATGGCAGACTTAGATGTTTTGTCCTCTAGGTTAAAAGAGAATTGTGCATGCTTGTCAAGTTCAACATCTGAGGGATCTGGTATATTGATAGCGGGGCTTTAGCTCATATGACTGGAGTACGAGAATACTTCTCGAGCTATAGGGAGGAGCAGATGAACTTCCAAATCGCTATGGGGAATAACACAAAATGCACTCCAGTTGGGAGAGGAGCCATAGTGTTTTAGATGGAAGCTGGAACCAGTGTCAAGGTCATAGATGTACTATATGTGTCAGGGTTGGGATGAATCTAATCTCAGTATCCTAGTTGTAGGACAAAGGGTATGACGTACACTTTATCGGGAAGAAAGCATATGTCAAGCATCCCTGTTGGAGGCAAACATGACAGATCGGGGTTAGAAGCAACAGACTATACAAGTTGTAGCTTGAAACTCCGATGGCACTAATCAGTGGTAATCTTGAAGACAAGAAGGGGTTGAATGAACTTTGGCATAGAAGAATGGGGCACTTTCGCCATGGTGCATTGAAGATGCTCAGAGAAACAGTTGATGGGGCACCTATTCTCAGCATGGAGCATGATGATGTATGCTGAGGATGTGTACTTGGGAATTACGCTAAGGCAGCCTTTCCCAGAAGTGAAAACAGGGCAGCAAGCATATTAGGATTGATACACTTAGATATCTGTGGACCAATGTCCATTAACACTCTCAAGGGTGGCAAATATTTTGTCACATTCATTGATGATCACTCCAGGAAAACCTGGATCTACTTCCTGAAGAGAAAAGATGAAGTCTTTGAAAAGTTCAAAGAATTGAAGGCTCTTGTTGAAAATATGATGGGGAAGAAGATCAAGACATTGAAGTCAGATAATGGTGGAGAATACATAGATGGAGACTTCACATGTTTCTGTGCAAAGGAGGGCATCAGGAGAGAGTGGACTGTGCCTTACAATCCGAACATAATGGGGTGGCAGAAGGGAAAAATAGGACAATTGTAGGCGCAACCAAGGCCATGTTATTTGACCTTGATTTACCTAGATATTTATGGGTTGAAGCATGCAATACGGCAGTGTACATCTAGAACATGACTCCTCATAGAGCCTTGGGGAAGAAGATTCCTAAAGAGGTTTTCACAGGGAAGAAACCGGAGGCAGGGCACCTTCAGATATTTGGTAGCATGGCATATTGTCATGTACCAAGTGAGAAGAGAAGCAAGCTTGATCAAACTGTAGAAAGGGGATTTCTTGTAGGATACAGTGAAGTCCGCAAGGCATATAGGATCTATATTCCTAGCAGCAGGAATGTTGCGATAAGACGTGATGTTAAGTTCATGGGGGATGGAGCTTTTCAAAAATCACGTGATATGCTGGTAGAGGATCATACTGCAAAATTTCCCTTGGTCCAAGAACAACAAGGGCACCAAGAAGAACAAACAAAAAGACAGACTTTAGTACCCAGTACAGGTACTAACGTTTTCTTAGAAGAAGATCATGAGGATCAGGAGGATACTCAGTCTGAGGAACAGCCAAATCAAGAGGAAGAGTTGAGAGAGTAGCCTTCCACTAGTGGTCGGATAAGCAGGGAAGCTCAACAGATATTGAGGGATGCAAAAAATTTTATTGGGACTCCTAGGAATGAGAAGAGGCAGAATAGACCCCCTGATAGGTACCAGGCTTTGGTTGCTCAAGTAGAAGATTCCTCTAGCTTTCAGGAAGCTATTCAGCACCAGGTATGGGTTGATGCCATGATAGAGGAGTATATTTCTATCATGACAAATGATGTCTGGGAAGTTGTGCCCAGACCTCAGAGCAGATCAGTTGTTGGATCTCGATCGATCTACAAGATCAAATACACTGCAGATGGTAGCGTAGAGAAATATAAGGCTAGGTTTGTGGCAAAAGGGTAATGCTCAGAAGGAAGGCATTGACTATGAAGAGACCTTTGCACCAGTTGCCAGATATACCTTCATCCGGACTGTCGTATCCTTAGCAGTGCAAATGGGATGGGAGATTCATCAAATGGATGTCAAGACAACGTTCTTGAATGGAGAGATTGAGGAAGAGGTATATATCGAACAGCCAGAAGGTTTTGAGACTCATGAAAGGAAGTCTCATGTATGCCGATTGAAGGCGGCCCTGTACGGGCTCAAGCAGGCTCCGAGAGCATGGTATGGTCGAATAGATAGCTATTTGCAGAAAATGGGGGTTGTCAAGAGTGATGCAGATCCCAATCTCTATTATTTATTGGTAGAGGATGAGCCATTAGTATTGTTTCTATATGTAGATGATCTGTTTCTCACTGGGTCATCTAGGCTCATCAAGGATTGCAAACGGAATCTAGAGGTTGAATTCGACATGAAGGATTTGGGGTTGATGCATTACTTCCTAGGATTGGAAGTCTGTCAGAAGAATGGAGACATCTTCATGGGACAAGAAAGGTATGCCTTGGAGATTCTGAAGAAGTTCAGAATGCAGGAGTGCAGACCCATGGCCACACCCATGATCACAAATTGGAAAAAGATAGATGCATCAGAAGACACAGTAGTAGACCCCACCTTATACACACAGCTCATCGGGTCATTGATGTATCTGGTTAACACCAGACCAGACATTTGCTTTGCTGTCAACACTCATAGTCAGTTCATGGTGGAACCCAAAAGAGTGCACTGGGCAGTAGCAAGACACGTCCTGAGGTATATACGAGGAACAGTCAATTATGGTATAAGGTATGGTCAAGGAGAGAATGTCAGACTCAGTGGATTCACAGATGCAGATTGGGTAGGAAGCTCAGTGGACAGGAAAAGTACCTCTAGGTATTGTTTCAACGTTGGATTAGGAATGGCAGCTAGTACAGCTACATGCGAAGCCATCTGGCTTCAGAAGCTTCTTCTGAGTCTATTCAGGAGTAGGATGGAGCCGACTAGCGTTTACTATGATAATCAGAGTTGTATCAAACTCTTTGAAAATCCAGTATTTCATGATCGGTCCAAACATATTGACATCAGGTGTCATTTTATCAGAGACTGTGTTCAGCGTGGGGTAGTACAACTCCAATACATTCCCACAGGCGAACAGACACAAATATTCTAACTAAAGCTCTGGGGAGGATTAAGTTCACTCAGTTCAGGGAACAATTGGGTATGACTGAAAATACATTTCAGTAGTCAATGGATCTTTAGTGCAGCTGAAGGAGGGAGTTGCAGTACAATGGCAGTAGGCAGCAGTTTGCAGAGTCAGTAGCAGTACAGATGCAACATTTTTGTGTAGTGTTGGTGAGCAGCATCAACAGCACAATAGTAGATGTTCCAGAAGTCAGAACAACAACACATTGAGTTGTTTTGCTAGAGCACTTTCCTCACTAAGACAGAGTGTTGATTTATGGTAGCATCGGATGTCCTCTAGCCTTGTAACTTTGTATATAGGCTAAGACACATGGATTCCATAAAACCCAGAAATGGTTTTGGAAAATTCCACTTAGAGATGGTTTCGTTTTTAATGTTTTCCTAAGTCTAAACTTAGGGAAATTGATTAATTAAACTAAGTGTGAATCTTCTAGATAAAGTCATGTATCACCTCCAAGTTAATCTTAGCCCTTGATTATGTTTTAATCTTGGCCGTTGAAGAGTCAACAGAAGAATATAAGAAGGAGAGTGAGGGGCTTATGGAAAACACATCAGACAGAGAAAGAATCAAGAGATCTACTTCTTCAGCCGAAGGAAGAATCAAAGTGATTCTCGATTGCAGAGAGGGGAAGGTGAAATCACCAGGAGGGAGAATTTCTGAAGGATAAAGAGTGCAGGAAGAGAAGAGAGAAGGGTGCCATAGCAGCAGCGCAGAGATAGCTAAGCAGCAGTTACGTTGGGCTAGCGTAGAGCAACAAAAGGAGTTTCGATTTCAGTTGGAGAGACAACTGAAGGTTTATCCAACATCTGGAGTGCATTTCTGGAAGAGGAGAAAACTAGAGTCTCACACAGCAGTAAGCATAGAAGGCAGCCATAACAAGCAGTAGCAGTAGTGACGTAGTGACAACGTGAGTGACGCAATCACTGTGCAAAAATCACGCAGAGCCATTCAGTGTGGGTGCAGGTTAGTGCTGAAACTCCGTGGCAAAGTGAAAATTGTCTCACTAAGCCTATTCTCATCAGATTTCTTCAGGTGATTTTTTTATGATTACAATCACACATTTGTTCTCAGAATTTTTGCATAATAAAGAAACCTTCAGATTTGCTGCACCGGTTTTCCCACATTGGGTTTTTTCGGGGACAATTGTCCAAAAATAACTATGTATATGTGTGAATACTTGTGCTATTTCCTTTATGTTGTTTATTGATCGTGAAGTCTGCAACATATTTTATTTTGTTATTTAACACTGTGAAATGTTAAATAATTGTATTTGAGAATGCAATAGAAGAAATATCATAAGTAGTTGTAGTAGGATTCTACATTACAAAATTTTCACAATGTAGAAGCATAGCCCTCAAATTCACCTCAATGGCTCATTTGTAGCCCCAAGATCTAGCTGGGCACTACAAAGTAGTCTCTATGGGTCTCCAACTGCTCAAAGTGTCCTTCTCTGCTCTAGTGTCGAGGGATTTTCAGGTGCAACTAGCCCTCCCTAGTCTCTGAAGGTGAGACCATCCTCATCTTGGCCCTAAATCAATTGCCATTCATCAATTGGTTCTAACGCCGATTCGGGGGCATGCTTGGTCTAAGTGTGTCATTCTAAATAATCATCAAATCTAGTGCAAAGTGGTGCAATGTGTTAGGTGCTTGATGTGCCCCGGTACATGTATGAAATGCTGTTGTTGCTAGGAGGCCCAAGAGTCTCAACGCTTAACCTGTTTGTCCAATATGCTTCTCTAAGGGCTTAGGTACTATTGGAGAAGGTTTCTGAGACTTGGGCTACTAAACCACCTGACAATCACAACAAAGATTCTAGTGAAAGCAACTAGCCATTAGGGACAAAGACTATTATTGCATCTATGTGAACCAAAATTGAATGTCATGAGCTATTTAATACTTCAAATAAGTATCCCCTTCCAAAATCAGGACCTTGATCTCGCAATGGTGTTTTCTCCCTAGGTAGGAGTGGCTAAAGGTCAACTCTATTAAGTGTTTCCAGCCCCTAAGGGGAAGTAACATGTAATATCCCGGATGGGATATTTTAACTAAAAAAATGCAAAAAAGCACTAAACTCCACATTATGCCATCAAATCAACATTTACTCAACAGAAGATTCCCATGTAAAATAAAAAGACATGAAACACTGCAATCCAATACCACATACAATAGGAAGAATCTCAACTTTTATTATAAATAATAATGAGGGTTACATATAGATCTGACCCAAAAAGAGTTGAGATGGAAAACTGGTCACCAAGATAATCTGCTGCACTGCTACACTGTGATGACCTCCAAAATTGAACTGCTGCACTCTCCCTCCGGCAACAGCTACCACTGAATCCACTGAAGCACCTATCGAAGATCTGAATGATCCTCACTCCAATATCTCTGAAGCTCTGCGAATCTTTTGAATGGAGTTTTCTCAAAGATAGTTGGGTTTCCGTCCAACACTCACAAATCACCCGAGGGTTTTCGTCCTGGGGCTACAGCTAAAGTAGGGAACCACGTCTCAAACCTCTCATACAAGAAAATGATATGATCCAAAGATATCTCTCAATGGCCTCCACCCTTTCTATTATAGATCTCTTGGAGCCTTCTAGAGCATTATTTTATTATTATTTTATTCATGGAGCACTTTTCCCTCTTATTAAAATATTCCTTTTTAATGCAGAAAAGAATAAATCAACTACCATGTCTCCTCTGGTCACTGAAACTCATGTGCAACCGTCCCATCACGGAGGTATCTTTGTCCCGGTTCCAATGAGATATTACACTAAGGTGTTCTATCATGTATTCCTCCCGAAATGCCACCTTGAGCGTAATCACCGAGTTAAGCCCACAAATAACTCAAATTTTCGAAAGTTGTCGGAATGCACCAGAACGAAAGCCAAACTGCTCGGATGATGAAATATATCAAGCAAATGCCACCTGACCACGTAGAAACTCCTCCAAAAAGCCCTTGAGCCTGCTGATAACACCAATTTGTACTTGTGGCCTGTCTGCACCTAACTCTAGAAGTCCAACCTAACCCTGTTGTAGGTGACATAAAAAAAAAGGGAATATTATAGACCTTCTGCCCCAAGATTGCTTGCCCTCAAGAAATACAAATATGTGGGCCACTCTGTTGGCCCGATGCAACTGAGACCCAATGCTCGGATCCCATACAAACCCCCTGGTGCTACTATGTGCCTATGTCAAGCTACCCAGAATAGACCCCTCAATGTCGGGATCCCAAAATGATCTCTCACTGTACTTGTCATCAAGCAATCCTCCCGGATCCCAATGCCACCATGGCCAATCATCGCCCAAGTCCCACGACTCGGACTGCGCACTGCCTCTGGCTATAACTGATGCTCTAAGAGGTGAAGACCATGACCCCTGCTGCGTTGTATCTATGACTGTGTAAGCTGCCCCACCAACTGTGTACGAACTCATCATCTCTCTCCAATCCAACCCCTGACTAAATCCAATGCTGATCTTGCTCTCCTGAAATCGAGATGGAGTGCTGAAGAAATGACGACCTGTGCCCCACTGCTTGCTGGAATCTGTAGCATTTGCTATGTCTAAGGGCCCCTGCTTTGTTGTGCTCCCTACAAAGAAGATCGTACCATCAAGAGGGTACCAACTCATGACCTCTCACCAATCCATCCTAGAAGAAGAATCCAATGTAGCAACAACTGCATACGGAACATGCCTAAAGTGTTGTCGCCAGCCCATAATCAACTCCCGTTGCTCTGTCATGTCTGCCAACGAAAGCTGCCTGTAGAAGAAAGCCCCTCTCTCTATAATGGGCCAAAGTGGGCAAGATATGCTGCAAGCCCCATCGATGTACCCCTGGAGAGTGCTACTCACTGAAAGTACTGCAGCTCTGCCGATTGCATGTACATCTATCTGCAAGATTGCACCTCATCAATGTGTTGGCCCAAAGATGGATGCTCCACCATCTCCAACAACTCCTCCCTCTCCTGATCGAGAATGTAATGCTCCTATTGTCCACTAGCCCCTTGCAGAACTATCCCATCAACCTCCATCTTCTCCAGAGGATATGGATCTGCAACTGCTGTCACTGTACTTGATGTCTGTGCATTTGACTGCTCCTCCTCAATGGCTGACCCCAAGGTTAGCTGCATATCCATCATAGACTCAATGTGAGCCTCCATCTGGCTCTTCCCCAAAGGACTATCATGCATGATGTGCATAGTATCCTCCTTTGCTAACTCCTGCCCCATCACATGCTGCTCCGGCTGAATCGTCACAATTGACTCATCACCCTGAGTATCTCTCGTAGAGTCCCCTGACTGCTCACCTTGCACACTGGAATACAACTTCGGTCTACTGTCATCATCTCTGCATGACTTATCTCACTCCCCAGAAACATCCTCAGCTGATCCCATGGACTCGTCTGAAGAAGAGTTCCCATCCTGGCATATCGAAGGAATGTCTACCTGCTCTACCTTTGCCACCTCATCTACATCTCTCAAACATGATTGATTAGGCCCCCAAGGTTCTTTGCAAATGAAGCAAAGTCCCTTCCTCCTTAGCTCATTTTTGCTACCTGATCCACCAAACTGGAGTAGTTCCTCCCTGGTCAATTGTATCCTAAAAAGGTCAATGTTCTGCTCAACTAGCCTTTGGGCTAGCTCATAAGCAGCGGGTGAGACCAACTGCTCTCTCCTCCAAATGCTCAACAACCGAGTCTGCAACTCTCGGCCAATGGTCTCACGGTCTCTCATACATGACGACAAGATGGACTGCATGTGTGCTATGACAGTGTCAAGATGATGTCTCCTAATGCTGAAGAAGCATTGGAACATATGCAGAATCAATTCATCACACTCAAGGTCAAACATGATGACATAAGTCTCGAATGTGGCCATACTCCATAGAATCTCAAGCTTCTTCCCAAGGGTAGAGCTTGCACTGTTGTCCAAATCCTGAAAAGTCTCTACTATCAATCTCATAATGCTCCTCATAACATCATCATTGTATGGAGCTATAGGTGCGGTCAACTTCATGATGTTACTGAGGCATAATGCAACTGGAAGTCTGACCCCCTCACATGGTTCCTCCAAGAATTTGGGTTGTATAAGAGCAAGCATGGCTGGTTTTAGAGCCCAAATCAGTTTCTGCCCTTCTTCTTGGCTTATTTTGGACAGAAGTTCATTACGCTCATCTAGTTTGGACAAAATTCTCCATGTCATCTTCATGTGTTTCAAATGTGTGCCAAGTGAAAAAATTCCGTGACCAATCCCCAATTCTCCCTGCAAATCTTTTGGCTGTCCTTTTTGAAGGATGGCATAAATCCCTCTTGAAAAGGGTCTGTTGTTCAATTTTGTTTTCTGGTCTTCTGATGCATGGTGTTTCAAGGAACTAGCTTCTGCAATGTTTAATCTTCTCAATTTATTTAGAATTTTTGTGAGTTCTTCCATGATGACAAGAACATTGGTGATAATGAGGCCACTTTTTTTTTTTTCTCTCTGAGTTTTGTGATGCTTTTTTTTTTTCAAGCAGTTCAACTATAGGTTTATTTTCACACAGTGAATTTTTCCTTGATACAGTAATATTGCATAATGTTGTAAACTAACTGATAAGGTACCTAGAAATGCATTTTTTTCTTTCTGCTACAAATTCGTAAAGCAGGGGATAGAAATTCGAATGAAATGACAGTGGTTCCTCAAGTAGAGAGAACATGGTATATCCGCAAGAAGTTTCTTAGAGTATTGGTCTAATTCCAATGTGATTTCAGTGATGCTTTGCTCCGGTAGGTATTCTCACGTTAGTGTAAATGACCCACTGTAACCGCTTCCAGAAATCACTAAGTAATCACACAGCAAGCATGGAATAAACTTCCTAGGCTCTAGTCCGAAAACAGTTGTCTCTGCACCTCTAGCTTGACCCACAGTGATCAAAATCTTCCACAACACCCACGTACCCTCTAGAAATTTCCGAGTACTGTGGTCAACTTCAAGGTGTAGTTTTACCAAACAGTTGGATACACTTGTTGTAGGTGTAGCCTTTATGATTTGTTTCAAATGATACATGCAGAGATTTTGGTAACACAGAGAAAGCCTCAAACAGATGTACCAACTTTATTTATAATCTCAAAAGAATTCCATTTGACATGATAATGTTCCCATGTGATAAATATTGATTTTACAAGTGCCCAGAAACGATATAATGCTACTACCACTTAATTATAGAATAAATTCAATCTCAGGTAACATTGCATTCATCAAAGATTGAAAACAGTAGTGGCAATAATTAGAGGAACCTGGTATACGAACAATAGGACTCTCTTTAGTATTTGTGGCTCCTTTAATCGGCCCATTGTTTGTCGATTACACAGGTATATGCGGTTCGGATTTGCCAATTCACTCCATTATAAACAACGTGATACCCCTGTGGCTTGCTTGGTTTGCTAATTCTGTGTTTTCAAATTGACTCAATTCTCTGTCAAAAGACCACGTTACATGGATGTCGTGACTAATCCACTTAGCTGATAGGTTTGATAAAATTGTTCCCCTATGGCCCGCACCACAGTTCTTACGCTCAGCCCAATACTTCAATGCTGGCTTTGATCACAACTTTGGTCAATGCATTCGGACAATCTTTAGTCATCGCTGCCTAAACAAATGTGGTCTTCGTGCTTGACCCTCACAATTAATCGACAAACTTTTACTGATGGCGTCATTTACCCAATGCTATAGGGATTATGTCGATTGCCCATTTGCTCTTGATTCCTCACTGTCTTCCTTACGCAATAACATGGGTCCTCGACTTCTTCACTGTTAATTTTTTTATTATTATTTTTAACGATCCTTGGCGCGGATGAGAATGGTCCCCTAGCCACAACGACTGCTTGGCTTTGGGCGCGGGTGCGATAATCACTCACAACTAGTGATATGATTTTGTGTTGAGGGCTTCGTTGCTTCAACTGCGTTTGACAACATTGCCACCGGTGATTCGGACGACTGTAATAATTCGGCCCTTCATTCAATTAATTTACGGCTTCGAAACTTCATGTCGCTTCAAAATTACTTAACCTACCGACCCAGAATGAATATAATTCGACCCTTACAATTTCATAAACCTTGGTCGCACCAAGAATACATTTGACCACCCCTTGAAAATAATAAATTTTTCCTTGTTTTAGTAATTTGATGTCCACTTTTGGCTTTCTAGTATCCTGTGACTTTGTCGGATAGTCACTAAGCAACAGACAATTTGGAAGAAGATTTGTCGCGCAATATTTTCCTTCTCCAACATATAAAATTTGGCACCTTTAAAAATAACCCTTAAACTTCGCCAAAATCCAACTGCAATGAATCCTCAGGCTGGCAGGAACACCAGCTTTGATACCACTGTAATATCCCGGATGGGATATTTTAACTAAAAAATGCAAAAAAATACTGAACTCCACAATATGCCGTAAAATCAACATTTGCTCAACAGAAGATTGCCATGTAAAATAAAAAGACATGAAACATTGCAATCCAATACCACATAGAATAGGAAGAATCTTAGCTTTTATTATAAATAATAATGAGGGTTACATATAGATCTGACCCAAAAAGAGCTGAGAAGGAAAACTGGTCACAAAGATAATCTGCTGCACTGCTACATTGCGATGACCTCCAAACTGAACTGCTGCACTCTCCCTCTGGCAACAGCTACCACTGAATCCATTGAAGCGCCTGTTGAAGATCTGAATGATCCTCACTCCAATATCTCTGAAGCTCTGCGAAACTTCTGAATGAAGTTTCCTCAAAGAGAGTTGGGTTTCCGTCCAACACTCAAAAATCACCCGAGGGTTTCCATCTTGAGGCTATGGCTGAAGTAGAGAACCACGTCTCAAACCTCTCATACAAGAAAATGATATGATCCAAAGATATCTCTAAATGGCCTCCTCCCTTTCTATTATAGATCTCTTGGAGCCTTCTAGAGCATCATTTTATTATTATTTTATTCATGGAGCACTTTTCCCTCTTATTAAAATATTCCTTTTTAATGCAGAAAAGAGTAAATCAGCTACCATGTCTCCTCTGGTCACTGAAACTTATGTCCAACCGTCCCATCATGGAGGTATCCTCGTCCTGGTTCCAATGAGCTATTACACTAAGGTGTTCTATCATTTCTTCCTCTCGGAATGAGACCTTGAGCGTAATCAGCTGAGTTAAGCCCACAAATAACTCAAATTTTCGAAAGTTGTCAGAATGCACCGGAACAAAAGCCAAACTGCTCGGATGATGGAAACTATCAAGCGAATGCCACTCGACCGCATAGAAACTCCTCAAAACTCCTCCAAAAATCCCCTGAGCCCGCTGATAACACCAATCTGTACCTGTGACCTATCTGCTCCTAACTCTAGAAGTCCAACCTAACCCTGTCGTAGGTGACACCAAAAAAATGGAATATTACATAACATTTTCTTAGTCCACCTTTCAATTGATAGGTGTTAGTGAATAATAATGATGGGAATTGTTGTTGCACAGATTGTCAAGGCATCGCGACAACAACTCAGATCGGGCGCTGTCACCCTGATCCCCAATCTCTCTATTTAAGTTGTCTCCTTGCAAGCTAAGGGAGGTAGACCCTATTAGAAATGAAGAGGAAAAATCCAGAAGACACAGCTAAAACATCAAATACTTGATAAAATTAACAGGATTCCACAGATCTAAATTAAATTTCACGTTTAAGACCAGTACCTTATGGAGTCAAACAAGATCCCGTTATGCAAATTACAAGCAAGCAAATGACGATTAACTGCTGCGTATTAAAACACGATTGATCACAATGATATTTAATTGAAAACGCCTCAACCATGAATAATTTAAACTCACAATAATATGAGAATCCCAGATACTTAAAATTTCCGAAATTATGATATTTC
The DNA here is from genome assembly GCA_034641835.2 of Pinus albicaulis. Taxonomy (NCBI): domain Eukaryota; kingdom Viridiplantae; phylum Streptophyta; class Pinopsida; order Pinales; family Pinaceae; genus Pinus; species Pinus albicaulis. The sequence goes on from CM076579.1 coordinate 1,064,874,308, forward strand.
CAATATAACCCAATTCGAAAATTAAAATTCTCCACAGTCAAATTTCAGACAGAAAAAAAAAATTAGGCTCATTTGACTATGGGACTTAGAATTTTTTTTAGAATTTTGAAATTTTGAAATTTTTTATTATATTTTTATTTTTTTATCTTAAAACAAAAATTAAGCTAATTCTAAAGAGAAACTAAAATTAAAATCTAAGTCTAATTAACTGTAAAAAGTTCTAATTTAACAAAAATTAAAGTTAAACTCTAAAGTTAATCTAAAAAATTAAAATTAAAACTAAAACAAGAAATTACCATCTAAACTAATCAATAAAAAAAAATCCTAATCTAAAACTAAACAAAATTGAAACTAAATTAAAATTTAAAGCTAATCTAATTAACAAAATGAGAATCTAACTAAATTAAAACTAAAAGTTAAAATCCTAAAAATTAAACTAGAACTATGATCTAAATCACAAATTAAAATTTAAACTAAATTAGAATCCAAGTTAAAATTTAAAATCTAACTAAAAATTAAAAAAAATTGAATTTAAACTCCTAAACTAAAACCTACGCTACCCTATTAAAATCGAAAAGTTAAAATCTAAATATCAAATCAAACTAACAAAACTATATTAAAACATTAAGAAAATTAAATCTACGCTTAAAAAAAAGGGAAACCAAAATAAATTTAAAACCCAACTCTACGACTAAGACTATCAAATGAATCCGACTAAAAAACAATTAACGTATATACATAAACGCTGGCTTTGAAAAATCAATGCAATTTTTGTGTTTTTGCTTTGCAGATCAAGGATGGAGCCAGGGACATTGACGGCAGGCTTTGAAGGTAACGCAGAGGAGGAGGAAGAGAGGCCGAATGGCGGAGAAACTCTACGGGTCGAGATGAGATAGCGTGGAGGTGAGTTCGATTGGCAGAGAAAATATGCAGGACGACAAGGGCTAACCGAAACTGGACAACGTTGGAAAGGATTGAATGGAAATGGGAATGCTTGACAGCGTGGGAAAAAGGCAGGAGAGTAAGGTGGAGTCGAATGGCAGAAACAACAGATTTGGAGCGAAGGCTCGATTGATGGAAGGTGAAATCGATAGAGAAGTCGACTGCAGGGTTGATGTGAGAAAGCTGCTTGCACAACGGCTGAGAAGGTGAGACAAGGAGCAGTATGACGCTGCAGAAGATGAGAAGTAAAATGGGGAGAGCAGAGGTATTGAGAGATGAGTTTGGCAAAGGGGATAGTCGTAAGGGAGTATGAAAGGTCAAAAGCAGAGATTTGAGGCAGCGACAAGAATAAACCCAGTTCATTCAATTTCTCCCATCAAATCTTAAAATTTTCAACTTTGTTCGAATCCAATAATGCCCAGATTGCCCACAGAGATGATTCGAGACAAGATTTGGTCCTTGGGGGCTGGATTTGGCTTAGATCTTTAAAAAAAAAAAAAAAATTGATTTTAAACCCACAACCTGCAAGAAATCAGCTAGATTTGAAGATATACACACCAAGAAAACAACTAAACCCTTACCGTCTTGAAAAATTTACAAATATACAAACTAGTTTATAGATTTAAAACCCTCATGGTCAGATCTGAAATCCATTTTAGCACAATTTTTAGAGATTTAAAATTTTTGGGAGGCACAAACCTTAGAAAATCCTGCAAAACCACAAATTTCGTAAGATAGACTTGGAATTTAACAAATAATAAGCTTTTCAGATTTATGTTTATTGAGAGTCGGCTGGTCCAACCGAAGACTTCCCCAGACGCTCAATCTTAAAAAATTTCCTTGCACACTTAGATCTGAACCTTAAATCGATAGAGATTTAAGAAAACAACATGAGACCTTTTCAGAAAAATCAGAATGTCATTTTATAAACCCAGAAAACTGCACAAGATACCTGTATGCAGATTAATCCATGAAGGCCATCAACTATAAAATGCAAGAAACAAAGTAGCAGAGTTTAGAGACAATTCACCACATAGATCTGAGAAGGAACATCAAGATTTGTAACCTCAATGTCTTTATGCTTTATTTCTCAAAAATTTACAAGATCTTCTATGAACAAGTGGACGATCCTGAGATCGGATGATTTAAAACTGACAAAGACCTCTAAATTTATAGGACAAAATCTCCAACGGCTAGTTTGGATGATCCTTGTCAAAATAATCTCAACCGTCCAAAAGATTTAATCATCTTTTAATCAAGAGCATTGAAATTAATTTTTTGGGGAAAAAACGAATTTATCATTTAATTCAATTTTAATTAACTCAAAAATATTATTTTTGAGTTAATTACCTCAAAATTTTGACTTTGACTTTAACCACCAAAGCCCAAAGGTCTAAAATTTCTCAAATTTCTCAATATTCCCTTGGTCTGGGGCTTTCAAAATCATTTTCCAAGCACCCACAAATTTTGCCTTTAAAGATTTAATCCTAACTTAGGACCCTAAATTACTTAAATTTCTGGTTTAAGATTTTTTAAAATTAATTGACCAGAAAATTTAATTAATTGACTGAGAGGGGATTTTAATTATTTTTCCAACCCTCTTTACATGAGATAATACATTTACATACATGAAGGGGGAATACCCATTCATATAGACCCTCAAACAAATATCCAATTTTGCGATTCAAAACATGATCTAGTAGACCAAGTAGCTCAAACTACTTTTACAAGGACTCAATAGAAAACACTAGGACTCACTTAGCATGCTTATGACAAAATCCACCCTAGCTTTGGGGTGAGGATGGAGGAAAAAACTCTGTCGATCACTTTCGTGAATCAGTGAGACAAAAAACCTCCTAGGATAGAGATCATCAACAACATACTAGGCTTACCTAGGTTGTTACATACATTGACGGTCTTACTTAGATCATTTACATCATTACATGCAGAATGGGTTTACATCATTTCTAAAAATTGTCGACTGATGATGGAATTTGAATGGCGCGATCACGTCGAACATGACGAATCCCATTTGAAAAAATGGGAGTGTACCGCTATGGGGTAGTTGACAAAATGTGGTCAACAGGAATGTAGGGTGCTGATTTTTTTGTAGCGTCGAGAGGTATTCTCGCATGTCAGGAGGCCCCCTAAGTCAACCTAGAAGAATTTTGAAAATTAAAATAAATAAATTTTATTTTGGGCATCATGTAGGCTTAAGAACTCAAGTTGGCCCCACCATGAATGGGTGTGTCCTTTGGTAAAATTCACCTATTTGACTTGTATATATAAATGATATGACACTTTATTTGATCACTCAACCATCATCATCTCTATTCTATAGCAAACGCACATGGGAGCAGATAGAGGACGAATTTCACTGAAGTTTGGACTTGGATTTTTGTCAAAGATTTCTAGACAATTTGTTATTGTAAACCTTGCTGAAGAATAATTTCTCCTAGAAGAGATTTTTCTAGTTTTTCTCCCAATTTTGGGTTTCTTAGGGAAAATTTGTTGTGCATGGTTGTCTCTGTATGATATTACTATTTTTGCTGCATTACTGTTGAGATTTTATGTATATATTTGCTCAATGATTTCAATGACATAAAGATAAATTGTTAAACATCATTAGGTAGTAATTATCATATCAGAAGATTTGTTTCTACTTTGCATCTTGTAGAAAAATCAACATTGTATCAAAGCTTTGTTGAGAGACTAACCACTAAAGACAAGTTTGGAAGCACACATCTTGTAGAGAAAAAGAAGCTCTAGAAGAAAACTATAGCCTAAGAAGACAAGGACGAGTCTGTGTTTCTGTCTGTTCTAAGAGGCGAAGTGAGAATCTGACCAACAACAAGGATAACAAAGGTCTATTCTAGTATATTAGGGTTTGTTTGTGTAGAAGCGCCACAACCATAGAAGAGTGCTGAGAGCCTCATAAAAGTTGCCTTGATAAGTCAAGTCACATTTCAAGAGGGATGAGGTTGTTATGGGTGTTGGCCGCAACCTTAGATGAGGGCAGGGACCTTAGGAGTAGTTGCCTAGAACAGGGCCACAATGAGTTCTGTCAGGCCAAGGGCCTTGTTACCCACCACTTTGTGGGTGATATCCCTAGGGAAATTTTTTTCTCCATGATGGACCTTAGCTTACAGCCAGCAGTCCCTTGCAGCCCTCAACTAGTTCATTGTGCCATTCTCCGCCACTTGAGCCAACCATGTGGTACCTCACCCATCTGTATTGATCGTATGTTTGAAGGTGGGCCTCCTGAATCTAAAGTTATGTCTTATCATTTGGTAATTGAGTATTGGGTTTACTTATCATAGAAACTTTTGGGCATGGATTGATGGGGGGATTTGGTGAAAAGAGTGGGCTTAGTTTGTGCTCTTGTCACCTTGATCTCTTTTGGATGTTACCCTTGGATCTTAGTCCCGTGGGATCTCCTTTATTACCATTTGGTTCTAGGGTGGTACTACTTAGGAAACCCCAACTTTGGATGCGTGATCTTGCTCCTTTATCCGCATATATTACTCCTTTTCCACTCACTATACCCCCATTCATCATTTTTCCCACCTGGGTCCACATTGCCTCTCTGGGTCCACATAGGGTCAACCTCCCTACCCCTTGCCCCCACCCTGGGCCAGGCCTGGAAGGATGCCCCAAAAGTTGTAGCAGATAAAAGAAAAAGTAAAAGCATAAATGGTCACATTCAACAGGAAATTGTACCACAAAATGCAAAAGATGGCCAGGACAAAAAAAATTAGCATGTGGGCAAAAGCTAATACATGAGCTCTACCCCATACCCATGGTCATCACCTTGGTTCCATAGGCCCTAGATGAGCTTCCTTTATCATTCACGACCCATGATTGTCCCAACCCCTGGTGGGCAATGAACTGCCCTTACCTAAAAAGGGGTAATCATTGTACAATTGAATTATACGAGGAAGTTGAACCTTCAGCTAAATGGGTTTTACCTAAGATCAATGCTTTTGAAGTCTATGCTGATCTAGGTGTCTAGCACTTAAAAGCTGCCACTGGAATTACAATAAAAGAATCCATAAGTTCTATTCAAGAAAACTCTGATTGTATCCAGTCTATTCTGCTTCTAGATCCAAAGAAGCTTCAAGCAGAAGCCAGTAAATTGGGGACAAAGTTCTTACACCTAGGGTGTATAAGAGTCGGGATCCACGCCTTAACTCATCAAGGCTTGGATACATATGTGTTAGCAACTGTTAGAGATCTAACACATAATAAATACACAGACTCTTTAATTGGTGGGATTGTTGCACCTCTGTCAAATGGACCAATCTGGTTTGATTGTTATCCTAACTTCCCTGTGTATGTTTTTGATGAAACATTGGCCGATATTTTACAGTTATAGATCCAGACAACTGGATTTGACATGAAGAAAAAGAGAAACAATATCGCCATACAGACCCGGGGTTGTTTTCGTCATACCAGTACTTTATATCCTGCAGTCCTACATGCCCCAAGCAGAGACAATAAAACCAGTGTTGTAGTCATCACAGACTCCAAAAACCAAAAGGTCGAGCATCAAGCTATTAAGTGGGAAGATCTTTCATTTCCTGAACACTGGACTATTCCTAACCCAAGACCTATCTCTGCCCGAGCCATCACTTCTGCAAATATTTCTGAAAATCAATCCTCTGCCATTTTAACCTTCCCACGAAGATCAACTATTGATAGGCGTCGGATTGAAGCAGAATGTAAAAAGTCATCATTATATATAACTTCGTCAGTATCTGATACTGCATGTTCCAGTCTTGTAAATTCTTCCTGTAAACATTTAACTTTATTTGAATTTGCTCAGATTTTGAATTTCCAGCCGATGCAGGCCTCTTGTTCTACTTGTCATCAGCAAGTCAATCTGAGTCATTTAGCTTATCTTGTAATCCATGAGAATCATAATGTTAGGACTGGTGAAGCTCCTCCTTCTACCTCTGTCGCCCCATGTCCTAATCCCAAGTGTTCAGACATTCCATTCCCACATGAAGATGAACATGTTCTCATGATGCATCTAGTTCCTACACTAGAAGAAGAAGACCCCAGATTAACTGCTATCTTCACAAATGGAAGACTTGCAAATAGTCCTAAGTATGGCATTGACTATATTGAGCAAAAAGATAAATTGATCCCAGATTGCAGATTTAAAGATCTGCCAGCAGATTGTAAGAAACCATCAGTCCCTAAAATCCAAAAGTTTTATACTTTAATGGATGGTTGTTCTAAACATCAGATCCCTGCTCAATGGATGAAGCAAATGTTGAACTGGGATATCTATACCCATCCAGAGGCTGATGAGTTTGGTCTGTCACACACACCAGAGGAAAAGATAAAATTAGCCAATGAATGGAAAACATATATGGAGAAAAAGAATATGTGGATTTCTTTTTACTCATGGAAAAAGGCTAAAGAATCAGAAGTTGTTCTGATGACTGATTCTGGATCTTCCTCCTCACATTCATGGACAGCCATAGATGGTAGCAAAGTGGAAACATCCACTACTTTTCCACCCTTCAAAGGAATTGTCCTAGGAGAAGGACAACATTCAGTAAAAACATATCCTTTGGTACAAAAGGATGATTCATTAGTCGGGGTTGAAGGGAAAATACAGAAGACCAGTGAACAATTAAATTGGACTAATACTGCTCTTACTGGTCTAGAAAGAAATGTTGCTAGAGCTACCACAGTGAAGGATCAGATTGATAGAGTACAAGTCTCTATCAATGATGTAAATAATTCTTTGAATTCTGTACAGTACAATTCTTCTGTTGCAAAAGATTATTCTTTAGAATCTTTAAAGAAAATTGATGAAGTAGAGAATAGTATTATTGAGCAATCTATCTCTACATGGCTCTTGTCCTTTGCGCCCCAAACATTTAATTAAAGAAAATTCACAAAAGGAAAAAGGCATATAAAGAAGGGTGGAAAAATCAAGGCCGGGGTACCTCGTACCACGATTTCTCCCTCTTACATATTATATACCTAGGTGTGGGCTTCCCCTTATCTAGCTACCCCTATGCCCCAATTATGTGGCCCAAGATTGCCCCTATCATTCCCTACTCCATTTCACATCTTGATCATGTCCCACTACCATTTGAGGGGTGGATCTTGGACATACTATCCCCTCTAACAGTAGAAACCACTTAATAAGGTACCTGGCTAACCCCCTTTGGAGCTTGGAGACATTAGCACATGCCAAAGCCCACTACGGAAGGGCATGCCATTATGAAGTGCCGACTTTGTTGTCTATGGTTTGTAAGCTCTTTTACACGATTACTTTAATGTCTTGTTGTACTGGAAGGCTAGGGGACACATTGGATCTTATGCAGGCCTGCAGATGGTGTCCATTTGGGTTTGGTCCCCCTATATGGGGTCCTAATCCTCTAGAGGGTTACATTGGCACATATAGGGTGTGTGTCAAGATCCGTGTGCCTCCATAGTAGTAGAAAATGCTCCATGGATCCCTACAGATGTTCAGAGATTGCTAGAGATCCACCTTTGGGACGAGGAAGATGCATTTGGTACACTATGCCCAGCTGACCCCACAGGTGCACCACACGCTTGGCAGGTGTCCCTGGGCTTGTACGATGACACGACAACATTTATTCGAGCATCTAAGCCTTCATAGAGGGTCTATAGGCATCCTCGACTCATTTGGAGACCCATGAGGTCATTTGTGTGCCCCCACATCCACAGGGAGCACCATTGGTTATTGTTTGGAGAACAAGGGACCAACCCCTTGTCCAACACTTTTGATGGGTCCCATGCATCATTATGGCACTCATGGACCCCATTATGCCTCCTAGAAGGCCCTACAACATCACTTATACCACTTATGAGACTTATAATTCCATGTATGAGCTAGTTTGGTGGGCCTGTCACCAAAAGTAAGGGCTTTTTTCACATTATGTTGTTATTAGGGGCTAATGTAGGCCCATAGGCTAATTCAAACTACTAAATGATGTATAAATAAGAGTTATTTGAATTCATTTGTATCATCACTTACTTGGGATCTCTCTCTCTTAAGAGAATTTCACATTTTTTCCTTGGTCGAGATTTTTGGATGATGGATGAATTTTGATGTATGGATTTGGGCTAATTTCTATCTTGGAGCTTCTTATGTGCAAATGTGATGCTGGTTAATATACTCTCTAACATTGTAAGTGTAAATTTGATGCTATTTTTCTTGTTGCTGCATACTATTAGATTTCGCTATAAATAGGGCTTATTGCTACATGATTTAAATGTGGGATTATGTATCTATCTAGCTTATTCTATGTATGGGCCATTGTTAGATGAATGAAATTTCCTAGAGATCATTTTATCTCGATAATCTTGAATCATTTGTATGAAGTATAAATGCTTGAAAGTTACTTTTCTTATCTTTCCCTTAACATTGGACAGAGTTGCCTTTCTGGGCCTCCTTGAACAAGAAACAAATTCTTCTTCATTATTATCCTTAACTCCATTTCTCCAAGTGAATCAGGCACTGGTCCTTCACAAAAGGGTTGTCATTTTCCCCTTTTTTTTCACATTTTTCCCCTTTTCCGCAGGTCTAGCCCCATTAGGTCACCTAGGGCATCAATTTCTCGGGAATCTAGCCACAAGAAAACTTCGATCTCCTAGAGGCAACTATTGAGATTTTGTGTATTTGGGGTAGCATCAGTTGTGCTATAACTCGCAAATTTTGTGGAGGGATTAGAGTACACTTGATCTACAAGACCCAGAAATTGATTTGGGAAATTTCATCTGGTTTAGGAGATATTGAATTAATTAATTTTTTTTTAATGTATTTCCTAAGTTAAAACTTAGGGAACTTAAATAATTAAAGTAAATTTAATTAAACATGTGATGATCACACGGAACAAGCTTTCTTTTAATCTTAGCCATTGATTCAAGATCTGATCATGGCCGTTGATTTGTCAACGAGGCTTGGGGTCATTTGTAAAGACACACAGAGGCAGAGCACTGAAGCTAAGCTGAGATTCTAGGGTAGGGTTTGCTAAGAAAACTCAGAAGTGTTTTAGCTGCAGAGAGGGGAATTTCGGCCAAGGGGATGATCTGATCTCAGGGTCTAGAACACACAGGAGACAGAGATCAACTAAAGGACAGCGCAAAAGAAGAGAGCAGCAACAAGGACAGTGTAGTCCCTCCAAGGACAGTGTGATTTTCAGCAGGAAACCCTCAGAGGGTTACATAGAGACCCTAAGGGGCAGCGTAGTGACCTCATCACCCAATCTGGGGTAACGCAGTCTCTTTCGGAGCAGCGCTGAGGGTTTGAGGGGCTTCAGAGGCTGACACAGAGGCTTTCAAAGGCAGCGCTGAGGTTTCTAGGCCCTAATCTTGGCTGAGTTCTGTAAATCCCGTTTGAGGGTGTGGAGCAGTCATTATTTTGGCCCTAGATTAGTGAGTGAGCTGTAGATCTAGTGTATTCTCTGTCGGGTTTTCCAGATCTAGAACCCAAATTTGTGTATTCAAAAAAATTCTTAATAATAAAACCCTCCAGCAGCCAGAGACAGATTTTCCTGCATTGGGTTTTTCCGGGGACTATTTTTCCAGAAATAACTGTCACTTTGTCTATGTGTGCATGAACTTGTTCTAGATCTGGATTGGTAGAGATCTGTTATGTGTTTTGCTTTGATTTTAACTTGAATTTATTCAATTAATAACTTGTCTAAGTAGGAGGAGCATAAACATTTTGATAGTAATAATTTCTGCATAAAGTGTAAGGATTCAGAAATTTCTACATGGTATCAGAGCAATTGTAGATCTAGGAGGGTCACCAGCAAGAGACTGAAGGTACTAGCTGCAGGAAGCAGCTGGAAAAGCAGCAGAAACGTAGATCTGAAGGGACAACACAGTTTTCAGAGGCAGATCCATGCAGAGGGAAGGGTGACGCTGTCTAGCACTGTCTTCCAGCGAGCCCACATAATTACTGCGCAGAGGCAGCTCAGAAATAGCGCTGGATTGGTCTGAAGCCAGCTAGTGTGATTCAGATATGAATCTGTCAGATCCAGAAAAGACTGTAGAAAAGCTGCAGAAATTAAGAAGAGCTGGTGGGGTTAAAATTTTGAAGTTTTCAGATTTTTAGCCTTAGCACAAGTGACAAAGAGCGGGAGGAGATCAGCTTTTCAGAGAGTTTTATAGCCAAAGGAAACTTGCAGTTTGATCAGAGGATCAAAGATGAAGCTGAATCATAGTTGATTTGGTAGATTTCCAAGGAGAAAAATCAGTTGTTAGAGGGAGCAGAAGGTGCATGTTTCACCAAGGGACTTGGATCCATTTCTCTAGCAAAGAGAAAAGGAAGTTCCGACACATTCTGAGCAGATGGCTCGTCATGGATTACGTGATCAGGATAGACTGGATGGCCTCTCAAACTTTTCAGTTTGGAAGGCAAGGATCCTGATAGTCCTTGAGGCATACAATCTAAGAGACCATGTTGAGCAAACTCTGGCCACATTGACAGATTCGGATCTCCTTCGGAAGCATAAGGAGGCTGTTGGGCATGCCAAGTGGCTGATTATGGATGGTATCAAGGACCATATTGTACCACACATAGCTAAGAAGAAGACAACTAACGAGATGTGGAAGGCCTGGACTTCCCCGTATGAGGGAAAATATTTACAAAGAAAGATGCTGTTGGAGAATCAAATTAGGTCATTCATGATGACCAAGGGAGAAGACATGGAGCATTTTCTCTTCAGATTGCAGTCAATTAGAGATCAACTGACTGCAACGGGTGCAACGGTGGATGACGCTGTGATAGTCAGGACTGCCCTCAATGCAGTCGCGGATGAGTGGGAAACCTTTGTCCAAAGTATCTTGGGTGGAGCGGACCTCCTAGATTGGGACAGCTTGTGGTCAATTCTGCGTCAAGAACTCCGCAGATTCACCAAGAGGCAACACAGCCCTAGATTAAGCAAAATGAAGAAGGAAGATGAAGAAGATGCAGCCTTGGCATCAAAGAAGCATCCAAAGAAGAAGAAGGATCTTTCAAAGATCAAGTGCTTCCATTGTGGTGAAATGGGACATTTTTCCAGCAATTGCCCTAAGAAGAAAAGGGACAAGGAAGCATCTTCTTCCAAAGCAGCTGTGGCAGATGATGGGTCAGGAGATGATGCAACCATGAGTGCTCATGAACCATGGAGGTGGAGTGACATGGATATGTAAAGGAGCTACATAGAAGAAGGCGAGATCCTTGAGCAGCTCATTTTTTGGATCACAAGCGAGCGACTACAACCTTAAGACAATAGCGGGACAAGTGGAGCAGAGGGTGCATAGATCACAGATGAAACAAGCAAAGGCAGATCTGAAGACTGGAAGGAGCAGCGCAGAGCAAGGCAGCAACAACGTAGAAGCAGTAACAGCGCAGAGGCTGATGTGACTTCAGCAGCGCAGTGCAGAGCTGCAGCAACGCAGAAGGCTTCAGAGGGACAATGCAGTGCACCAGCAGCGTGATAGATTTCAGCACAAGGGGCTGATGTAACTTCAATAGTGCAGAGGGAGTCTAATTACGCAGACAGAGTTGTAGCTGTGCATCGTTCTTTAGATGCCAACACAGATCTGTAGCATATGGAGCTTCAGTGATGAGGATGCAGCCTATCAGACTTGTTTGTCAAAGATTGGGCCGGAGATTCAGTTGTTTCTCTCAACAATTGAAGTTGCAGTGCAACAGATCAGCAATGGCAGTGCTATGAGCAGCACAGATGCAGCATATTGAGAGGGAGCTGTAGTATAGAGGTTGCAGTGGCAGTGGTAGAGTCATGGGTAGCGGTACAGAATGGTAGCAGTAGTGCAGAGTTGAATGGCAGTAGGCCAAGCTTTAGCAACATAGAACCAGTGCCCAAAATCATGTAATGCATAAGTGTGATGTATTGCTAGAGCACACCCTTGATGCTAAGAGGGAGTGTTGAGATTTTGTGTATTTGGGGTAGCATCAGTTGTGCTCTAGCTCCCAAATTTGTGGAGGGACTAGAGTACACTTGATCTACAAGACCTAGAAATTGATTTGGGAAATTTTATCTGGTTTAGGAGATATTAAATTAATTAATTATTTTAATGTATTTCCTAAGTTAAAACTTAGGGAACTTAAATAATTAAAGTAAATTTAATTAATCATGCGATGAAATTGTCTTAAGTCACACAAATCAAGCTTTCTTTTAATCTTAGCCATTGATTCAAGATCTGATCATGGCCGTTGATTTGTCAACGAGAAAAGTATAAAGGAAAGGCTTGGGGTCATTTGTAAAGAAACACAGAGGCAGAGCACTGAAGCTAAGATGAGATTCTAGGGCAGGGTTTGCTAAGAATATTTAGAAGTGTTTCAGCTGCAGAGAGGGGAATTTAGGCCAAGGGGATGATCTGATCCCGAGGTCTAGAATACACAAGAGACAAAGATCAGCTCAAGGACAGCGCAGAAGAAGAGAGTAGCAGCAACAACAAGGACAACGCAGTCCCTCCAAGGACAACGCGATTTTCAGCAAGAAATCCTCAAAGGTTACGTAGATACCCTAAGGGGCAGCGTAGTGATTGCGCCACCCAATCTGGGGTAACGCAGTATCTTCCAGAGCAATGCTGAGGGTTTGAGGGGCTTTAGAGGCTAACACAGAGGCTTTTGAGGGGCAGCGCTGGGGTTTCTAGGCCCTAATCTTGGCTGAGTTCTGTAAATCCCATTTGAGGGTGTGGATCAGTCATTATTTTGGCCCTAGATCAGCTAGTGAGCTATAGATCTAGTATATTCTCTGTCGGGTTTTCCAGATCTAGAACCCAGATTTGTGTATTCAGAAAAATTCTTAATAATAAAACCCTCCAGCAGCCAGAGATCGGTTTTCCTGCATTGGCTTTTTCCGGGGACTATTTGTCCAGAAATAACTATCACTTTGTCTATGTATGCATGAACCTATTCTAGATCTGGATTGGTAGAGATCTGTTATGTGTTTTGCTTCGATTTTAACTTGAATTTATTCAGTTAATAACTTGTCTAAGTAGGAGGAGCATAACTAGATTAACAGTAATAATTTCTGCATAAAGTGTAAGGATTCAAAAATTTCTACAACAACTGTGTTGGTGGGTCCCCTCTCTCCTCCGAATTTGGGCCATTTTCGACAGTGGAATCCCTAAATATGGCAAGCCCTAACTCTAGGATCAAATTTTTCCTAGGTTTTCCTAGGGCTAGTACCTATTTGGATCAATTTGGCCTTTTGAAATAAAAATTATTGTTTGATCCTTTCCTCTCACCTTGTCCAGGATAGGAACATCATTGGTTGCTAAAATTCATCCCCGAACCTGGTCCGAGTCCACTTGGCCTGGTCTGGCTCCATTCTTCATCAAAGTTGATTTATTAAGGACTTCTCGGGAATCCAAGTCCCCAAAGGATTCTAGGGATTGAGAACCTCCTTTATAACTCTCATTCTTCTACCTCAACCCTTCAATCCTCACCCCCCTCTCCCTAGAAGATCAATTCCCTTGCTTAAAAGGCAAGCAAGTCTCATTCTTCATTCTATCTTAGGGAAAGGGTTTCTAGGGTCACTTCACACCTATTCATCAATCTATACTTTACAAGTGACTTCCTAAACTATCGGGTCTCCTCCCATTGGTGAAATTACGTAAAGAGAAGGGAGTCTTAGTTGTGGTGACTGTGGGCTAAGCTTCCATTGTTGTCCTTAACCTAACAACTGCCCTCATAGGAATCCCTCTTAGGTCCCTTGGTGATTTGAGTGGTAACAAACCTCAAACCTTAAGAATAAACCAATCAAAGGTCTTTTGTGGGGTACCGAGTGCCCTAATAGCCTATGGAAAGGTTGTTGTAAGTATAAGCTAGATTGGCTGAGCAAGTTGGGTGGATAGATGACTGTAAGGAGGCTTGATGAGGTGGAAAACAAGGTTAAAGGGTTGATCAAGGGTTGATAGTGAAGTCTCTTAGGTGAAGGAAAGACCTAACAACAAGGTGATTAATGCTGATAAGTATATGGACTAAATGAGGTGTCCACTAGTGAGCAACAAGTTGACAATGATCAAAAGGAGATGATCTCTGTGAACATCGGAGGTAAAGGAGAATTTGTTACAAGAATTATAAAGTCCTAAGGTTTATGGGATGAAACCTTAGAGCAAAACTTGGAGTACTAAATGCAAGTGGAGTTAGTGTGATGCATACTTGGTTTATGTCCTTGATAGCATGTGGAACGACTTTGTGTTGATACTAGCTTGTTGTTAAGCCTTTGACGTGGCTAGATAGCTCGAAGAATGGATTGCTAAGCCTAATCCACAAGATGAAGAAACAAAGGAATCTAAGTTTGATGAGATTCCATATGGGATTCATTAAGGAGGAAAGGATCAAGAGGGAGTTTACAATTCCCTACAACACTTGCTAGTTCTTCCTCAATCAAGAGATAAGTACTTCATATCTTTCTCCCTTGATTATTATTATATTTCCTTGGTGAGCCTCTTGTCTTTGTATTTATTTTTTTCTTGGCTGTAATTGTTTCTTCCATGGCCTCCTAAATGAGGTTTGTAGGAGGGTTTGTGGCAAGAGGGTTCTCCCAGTAAGAGGGAATACAAGGATATTTTTTTGCTCCAGTCTTCAATGGATAGGTTCTTGTATGGCCTAAGGGCTCAAGCATAAACTCAGCAAGGGTGATTGATGCTCAAGAGGGAGAAATTGTATAGACCTCTAGGGCCGTGCCAGATGACCAGAAGAGCTTCCAATACTGAGGGAGCAGAAAGTCAGGTAGAATGGAAAGAGTATTCTGCCAAGAGCATATCATAATTGTTAGACTAACTGCTCAGAGACGGGAGGGTCTCTAGGAGTAGTATGCCTTCTTTGAGGAGACCAGGTTAAATAGTAGGAATTGCTTATGTGATAGAGGGAGCAACAATGACAGAAGGACTTGCTTACGTGAAAGAGGGAGCAATAGTGGTAGGAGAATTTGCTTCTGTGACAATGTAATATCCCAAATGGAAATAAACAGCAATACAAGCACATAAACAAGGACATACAACAACTATAGACAAATCATAAGGGAAACAAACAATATGGAGAACGCTGAGCCATTTTATTAATACTGAGAAATGGAAATGAGTACAGAGGTGATCAGAATCATGGCACCTCAGCTTGTACTAGGCAAGCGTAGAATGACTCTCAGGAAATGACCCGAAATGGCAGCTCCCTCTGGACTGTGTTATCTCCCAAGCTGCTGGTACTGCTACTGTGTTGTTGCTACTGTTGGAATGAACTGAATCTTTGGGGCTGCTCCCCACCTCGGAAAATTCTGAAACTATGGGAATGGTCTCTACTCCCAATACCCAGAAAAGCCCAGAAAGCTTTTCAGAAATGGCCGACCCTCGAAAATGGCTCCCTTGAGGCATTACGTTATTCCTTAAGGAGGGACGCTGGCTTTGAATAATCTGCTCCAAATAATGGCCCCTAACTCCTCCAAAATACTGGAATAGGAAAGGGTTGGCCCCTTACCCACTATCCCGGGCTGAATCCACCAACAAACCCCCAATCCGGAACCACCTCCTCTCAAGACTGCGTCCTCCCTCTCATAGACTACGTTGTCTCTCGGAGTGGATGCTCCTCCTGTGGTAGCTGCAACTCTATTCGGAAAAACAAGGATGAAACTCCTCACCTGAGCAGGCACTCGAAGTCCCCCGGGGCTGAGG
This sequence comes from Pinus albicaulis, assembly GCA_034641835.2. Classification (NCBI taxonomy): domain Eukaryota; kingdom Viridiplantae; phylum Streptophyta; class Pinopsida; order Pinales; family Pinaceae; genus Pinus; species Pinus albicaulis. Next base: position 1,064,889,929 of record CM076579.1, read on the forward strand.
TTGGGATCTCCGAACGGAGACACCCAATGTACTGAACAGTACGTGCAGATTTTGCTAAACAACAAGCGTGCTCAATGTCAGAAGACAATTCTCAAAGATGCATAATCAGAATGAATGAGAATGAGGAGACCCTTCCTCCTTTTATGCTTGGTGAGCCTTTCCCTCACCTAGGCTCCACCAATCTCTGCGTTGTCCCCCTTGGCCCACGCTGTCCAACTCACTCTGCGCTGGCTTGGCCCCACGCTATCTATGCTGCTCCTTTTCCTACTCCTACGCTGCCACTTGACCACTACGCCCCACGTTGCCAAATAGACGTCTTTTAAGTGACTTTAGGAAATATTTTTTATCCTAAGTGTGAGCTAAGTGTCCCCTTCACCCACTTTATTTATATTTTAACTCTATAAAGGAAAAATGGTCAAAATTAATATTTCCAATTAGCTATTGCTAATTGGAATATTACAGTCTCCCTCGGCAAAACGTTGCTTGTCCTCAAGCAACTGTAATTATGGATGCTGCAGAATCTTCTCACTCTCCTAGGTGGTATCCTCATCCGGTAAATGTAATATCCCAAAGGGAAATAAATAGTAATATAAAGCACACAAACAAGGTACACAGCAACTAGAGACAAACCACGAGACAAAATACACAATATGGAGAACGCTGAGCCATTTTATTAATACTAAGAAATAAGGAAAGTTCAAAGGTGATCAGAATGATGGCACCTCGACTTGCTCAAGGCAAGTGTAGGAATACTCTCAGAACAATGTGTGGAATGGTTGCTCCCTCTATCAACTGTGTAATCTCCAAGCTGCTGGAAAATGTTGTTGTGCTGCTGCAACTGCTGGAATGAAATGAGTCTTTGGGGCTGCTCCCCAACTTGGAAAATGCTGAAACTCTGGGAATGGCCTCCTCTCCCAATACCTAGAAAAGCCTAGAGAGCTTTTCGAGAATGGTTGGTCCCAAAAAATACCTCCTTTGAGGCACTACGGTATCCCTCAAGGGAAAACGCTGACCCTGAAGGCAACACTGCAAAATATGGCCTCTCCCTCTGCAAAATGTCTCCAATAGGTAAGGGCTGATCCCTTCCCTGATCCTCCGGTCTGAATCCACCCAAATCACCTCAATCCAGAACTCTCCCCAACTAGAACTGCGTCCTCCCTCTGCAAGACTGCGTTGTCCCTCCAAGGAATGCTCCTCAATGACTAAAGCTCTGATCTCTCCCTGCAAAATACGGTAGGACTGCTCACCCGAGCAAGCACTCGAAGTCACTCGGGGTTGAGGTTGGGATCTCCGCATGGAGACACCCGGCGTACTGAACAGAACGTGCAAACTAGCTAAACAGCAAGCGTGCTCAATGTCTAGAGACAATCTCCAAAATGCATAATCAACATCGTGAGAAATGAGGTAGCCTCCCCTCTATTTATCTTGGGTGAGCCTCCCTCTCTCCTTGGCCCCACCATGCTTACGTTGCCTCTCTTTGGCCCACGCTGCCAACTCAACTGCGCTGGTTGGGCCCATGCTGTCTAAGTGTGTCACCCCTCTACGTTGTCACTTGGCCCCCTTGGCCCCACCTTGACCACAACGTTATATCTCCTAAGTGACTTTAGAGAGTGCATTTTATCCTAAGTGAGTCATATTCTCCTTTCACCAACTTTATTTATATTTTAACTATATAAGGCAAAATTAATCAAAATTAATATTTCCAATTAGCTATCGCTAATTGGGAATATTACAGTCCTCCCTGCCAAAAATTGCTTGTCCTCAAGCAATGCCTAAACAAGTCTCCTCTCTAGCTGATGCTCCCCACCATCACTGTAAAATGTGCCTGGGTCCCAGATGCGCCACTGAATCTTCCCTGTCCTCTGTATCACCCTGATATGGAGGGATCTCTCAATGCCAGGATCCCAAGCCATCTTGTCCAAAATGAAGGTCCACCTGCTCCACCCACTATCCTGCCATGCTAATGAAGTCCCCCACTTCATCAGTGGCTCGCTAAAGCCTGATGGAAGATATAGATAATCTCCCCAGGTAGTATACAGCTCACCCATAGAGGTTATCGAGCTGTGCAGAGCTGTAATGCTCAAGTCCCCTGCTAATCTCGAAGAGGCACCACCATGTTGATGATGCACTACTCTGATCATAAGATACTCCCCGTCGTGCGCAGACTGTATGCCCCTCTCCTGAGACCTAGTGGCAGGAGATCTACGAGAGAAAATCTCATCCGACCCAGGCATCGCCATGATGCCAATACCTACCCCTCCGAATGCAGCTCTGAATCCATGGAGCAATAGAGAAAGTATGCCTTTCCATCCGATGAAGGCCTCTGTGTACCCCCATGTGCCAACCCAACAACGAACTAGATCACTCTCTGTCCTGACTCCGACCATCATGAGACAGAATGGGCTATCAATCAACTGAATCTCTGCATCCCATAGTCGGACTTGCTGCACCATAGCTTTGACAACTGCGGGAATCCCTCCGTGACTCATCTCTAGTCCCTGTTCATGACCAATATAGAGGGTCCATATATCATGGGAAAATATGATGCACACTAACCTGCCCTGTGTCGGCCACTATGTAGTACCGATGACTGCTGGAAGCCATATGTGACAAATAGCCACCCCTTGAATGCAATCAATAGATAGATATCTTATACTCGCAATAGACTTAAGGTATGTGGATCCCTCCTGTCCTTGCCAACCATCTCCACTGGATCTGTCATCCACCCTCTTGATAATGTATCGATACATTGTCTGGAGCCCCGACACATATTGGGATGCTACTTGTGTTGTACCCAGTATCCTCTGCTCATGCATGGTCTCGACATGCCCTGAGGGAAGAGTGATGCATGTCTCCCTCATGACCTGTTCCCCAAGCATAGGCTCAGCAATGACTGATGTGCCACCCCTGCAGAGGATCATCTCATCCCCTAACCTGTGGTTGTCAACTAGCGTACCGACCCAGTGCCACTGCTTAGAAGTCTCTCCCCTAGTGTGCTGAGTGTCATCCAAATATATTGGGTGAGCCTCGCATACCCCGCTGCTCATGCCCAAAGTGCCAAAGGACAACAACAAAATCGCCTGTGCCCGTGAGTGATGTAGAGGAGGGTCAGGTGCGTGAGTCCCCTCAGATACCATCAAGTATCGCTCATCTGTCTCCCCATCGACCCTGGGTGAACTACCCCCAAAGGTAAGCTCGGTGTCCCTGTCTGTGACTATCCCTGGAGGTAATACTCTAAGACCCTGTTGTGCAGCGCCATACGCCCTTGCATACCATCGATCATCCATGTACTCCTCGACATGCCACTGCACACTGAGGCATATCCCTGTACACTGCTGGATACCTCCTACTACTGTTGTACCACCCTGTACTGTCTCGTGCCTTGTCTGTGTCAAGGCATCGGTCACTCCTCGTGTGTTCTCAATGTGACGTAGGACACTCCTACTCCACAATGCAGTCCCACACACTACGGTGCACCACCATGCGACTCCATGTCCACCGGTAGTCCACTGCTCAATGCTAGAGGCTCCCACACATCCTTGGATGTGATGACCTAGAGTTGTGTCTCTACATGTTGGACCACCCCCAATCAGTATCATCACCTCCGCTGTCGCATCGCTATACTCGCTGACGAATGGATCATCACTCCAAACCCTCCTCAAGGGGTCCGAGAAGTGAATCTCCCTATGTGTCAGTAGTGATACCACCACTGCTCGACTCTGCTGTGACCTTTGTGCCCCACAAAAAGGTGAAGAATCCTTGGCTCCATACAAGGCACCATCTGGTGGCCTGCTAATGCCACCTCCTCCGACAAGCTCCTGCCAAGGTATGTTGATCACCTTGTGACACTGCGTATAAGTGTCATACCAAGACAACCCAGGGAGTCTGCCCATAAACTGGTTGGCCACTGCAGCTGACCGAAACTCCCCTAGCGAATGCGCATGCTCAACTGCTAGGCCAACTGTACCCTCCAAGACAGTCAACGACCTGCCTAGGAAGCGACAGGTAGTCCCGCCTAGATCCCAATGCCAGTCTGGGGTTCCTATATTCCCAGCACCTAGACACTCCTGCTGAACTACACCCGAGTCCACCACTATCTTCATAACCCACTCCACTGGGTACCAACTCAAAATCTCTCGCCATCCAACCTCAACATGTGGATGCTACACCTTGTGCAACTCCGATCGTCTCATTCCGCTAACCAAGTCAACGTGTGAGATCTGACTAGGTGGCTCTGCCCCTCTCTCTCCAATGGAAAGAGGTGACCCAACAATGCTGCTAGCCCCGTCTATGCATGCCTGAAGGGGGCTGCTCTAACACTCCAATGTGCCCTCTAGCTGTACCATTAGGGAATCTAGCCATTCCCCAATGTGGGCCAACTTGGCTACTGACTCGGCACAAACCACTCTCATGCCCTCTAACTCCTCGTTCTGTAACAAAATAGCCTCTCGTACTGATGTGGCCTTCCCTTTCAAAACTAGAAGGTCGGCTCGAAGCAGATGACACCGTTGTGTGCGACCATCGTCCAGTACCTCTGTATCTCCTAGTGCCTCATCAAAGGTGGATACATCTCCTGGCACCTCACCCATCTGTTGCGCGCTGCTACCACCCGAAGACTCAGACACTACCCCGATCATCACCTCAATGGATGGCACTACTGGGGTAAGCTCTACTCTCTCTACTAAGATGTCAACCGATATGGTCAAAGAAGTCTCCAACACAGGTGACCCCTGCGTCATACTGGGTGGATCCACATGCTCCCCATGATCCTAGGTGCCCTCATCCTCCAAGTGCGAGGTAGCCATTTTGATGGCTTCCCCCTTCGTTATTCGGTCAAGCTGGAAAGAGGTATCCAGCTTTTCCACCCGATATCGGACCGTGCAATCAGTGGATCCATCATACGTGGGAAAATGTGTCCTCCCAGTGGTACGCTACAACTATGAACTCTACATGCTAGAAACCCCACTGTTCCTTCCTCCTTCATCCTGCCTGAGCTAACAGTAATCTCTGAAGGGCAAAGCCGCTCTGAAGTTTTCCCCCATGGACTGCCATTCGCGGAAATAATCTCTAAAGGGTATATGATCATGTCGCCTCCCTTGATCACTCGGTGCTGGAGGTAAGAATGTAGGCATCGTGATCCTGGTTGGCCTACTGAAGGCTGGTAAATGTTGGTCACACTGTTGTGAGACCCCCATATTTTCCACCTCTACTGCGTTTGGTGGGTAAGATTCTGCCTACCCTCTTTGTTCATAGGCAAAGATCCCACGGCTGAGCCAAGAATGAGGCTCTGATACCACTGTAATATCCCAAAGGGAAATAAACAGTAATATAAAGCACACAAACAAGGTACATAGCAACTAGAGACAAACCACGAGACAAAATATACAATATGGAGAATGTTGAGCCATTTTATTAATACTGAGAAATAAGGAAAGTACAAAGGTGATCAGAATGATGGCACCTCAACTTGCTCAAGGCAAGTGTAGGAATACTCTTAGAACAATGTGTGGAATGGCTGCTCCCTCTATCAACTGTGTAATCTCCAAGCTGCTGGAAAATGTTGCCGTGCTGCTGCAACTACTGGAATGAAATGAGTCTTTGGGGCTGCTCCCCAACTCGGAAAATGCTGAAACTCTGGGAATGGCCTCCTCTCCCAATACCCAGAAAAGCCCAGAGAGCTTTTCGAGAATGGCTGGTCCCAAAAAATACCTCCTTTGAGGCACTACGGTATCCCTCAAGGGAAAACGCTGACCCTGAAGGCAACACTGCAAAATAAGGCCTCTCCCTCTGCAAAATGTCTCCAATAGGTAAGGGCTGATCCCTTCCCTGATCCTCCGGTCTGAATCCACCCAAATCACCTCAATCCGAAACTCTCCCCAACTAGAACTGCGTCCTCCCTCTGCAAGACTGTGTTTTCCCTCCAAGGAATGCTCCTAAATGACTGAAGCTCTGATCTCTCCCTGCAAAATATGGTAGGACTGCTCACCCGAGCAAGCACTCGAAGTCTCCCGGGGTTGAGGTTGGGATCTCCACACGGAGACACTCGGCGTACTGAACAGTAAGTGCAGACTAGCTAAACAGCAAGTGTGCTCAATGTCTAGAGACAATCTCCAAAATGCATAAGCAACAACGTGAGAAATGAGGTAGCCTCCCCTCTATTTATCTTGGGCGAGCCTCCCTCTCTCCATGGACCACCATGCTTACGTTGCCTCTCTTTGGTCCACGCTGCCAACTCAACTGCGTTGGCTGGGCCCACGCTGTATAAGTGTGTCACCCCTCTACGTTGTCACTTGGCCCCCTTGGCCCCACCTTGACCACAACGTTATATCTCCTAAGTGACTTTAGAGAGTGCGTTTTATCCTAAGTGAGTCATATTCTCCTTTCACCCACTTTATTTATATTTTAACTATATAAGGCAAAATTAATCAAAATTAATATTTCCAATTACCTATCGCTAATTGGGAATATTACAGTAAATTCCTCCATCTCACTAGGTACTCCTGATTGTCCTGCTCTGTAGTTGCCTCTCCCTAGTGTCAATAATGGCCTTTGGCTGTAGCACCAAGTGCCCCTCATCATCTGTGGGCGGAAGCTCCTTTGTTGCAGTCACCTGCTGCCCTAGTGCCTTCTTCAGGCATGACACGTGAAAAACGTTGTGTATCTTGCTACCCCTAGGTAGCTCCAACTCATATGCAACCTGTCCCACTCTGCGTATTACCTTGTAAGGTCCATAGAAGCGAGGCTTGAGCTTTTCAGCCCCCTTCTGCTTCAACGTGGACTGCCGATATGGCTGCAAGCGTAGGTAGACGAAGTCCCCTACCTCAAACTGCCTCTCAACTCGTCCCCTGTTGGCATACAACTTCTGCTGGTTCTATGTTGTAGCCATGTTATCCTTGAGAGCTCGTAGTATATCCTGACTCTCTTGGATCCAATCCTTGGCTCTAGGAGCCTTGCTAGTACCAAACATCATGTCAGCAAAAGATAAAGCATGATATCCATACAATGCATAAAATGGGGACATACCAATGGACATATGATGAGTGTTGTTGTAGAAGTACTCCCCCAAGTGCAACCATCTCAACCATGCCTTCTGTTGCTTGCTAACATAGTTACGCAAGTAGCCCTCTAGTCACTTGTTCACTATCTCAGTCTGTCCATCCGTCTGGGAGTGGTAACTAGTACTCGGTGTCAACTCAGTGCCCACTAAACGGAAAAGCTCCTACCAAAATCCGCCCATGAAGCAGCTGTCCCTGTCATTGACAATGGTCTTTGGGAGACCATGCAATCTGAAAACGTCCCTAAAGAACAACTTTGTTACCTGTGCTGCTGTGTAATGTGCCAATATGGTGAAAAAATTAGCATATTTAGTCAGTCGATCAATGACTACAAATATGCAATCCTTGCCCTGTACTGTGGGAAACCCTGTAATGAAGTCCATCGAAATACTCTCCCATTTCCCCTCAGGTATGGGAAGAGGCTGCAATAATCCTGTTGGATGGTTCATCTCCCCCTTTTTACGCTGGCAAACCTTGCACTCCCTGACATGTTGGAGCACGTCCTCCTTGAGGCCCTTCCAAGAGAACCTCTCTCTGATGGTAGGTTTTGGTAAACCCCTGGTGGCCTGATAATGGAGAATCATGTGAGGCGTGCAATATTTTCTTCTTGAGCTGGGAGCCCTCAATCAAGAATCTCCTGTCCCTATAATAGATCTACTCGTCCATCACTTTGTACCTGTCCTCTGTCACCTGTCCATCCAAAATCTCACAAGCAAAATGATCCTTGGAGTACTCTACCAACAGTTGAGCCCTCCAGTTCGTGTCCAAACTCATCAAGGACAACACTGCCGGTCTGTGGGAAAGTGCATCTGCCACAACATTGTTCTTCCCCTTGACATACTCGATGTCAAAGTCATAAGCCTGGATCTTGCTGACCCACTTCTGTTGCCTCTCTTGCAGTTGTTTCTGGTCTAAAAAGAATCAGAAGCTATCATGATCCGTCCTCACCCTGAATCTGTTCCCTACCAGGTACTGTCGAAACTTGGCCAATGCATGCATGATGGCCAACATCTCCTTGTCATATATAGCATACAACCTCTCATGTGGCAATAGTGCTTATGACTCTCGAAAGCTATGGGGTGGCCTCCCTGCATCAAAACTGCACTGATCCCCTCCCCCGATGCATCACACTCCAAGATAAAGGGTTGTGTAAAATCTGGCAATGCTAACACTGGACAACAGCTCATCACCTCCTTGAGCTTGTCAAAATCCCTCTGCATTGTATCCGTCCAACTGAATGCCCCCTTTTTGGTAAGCTCTGTAAGTGGTGCATCAAGCTGGGAAAATCCCTTGACGAACTTCTGGTAGTAGGTGCAGATCCCTACAAATCCTTGAAGTTTCGTCACGTTCTTCGGCTCTAGCCAATCCCTGATGGCCCTGATCTTCTCCTCGTGGACCCTCACTCCGTCCACCCCAATGTGTGCCCCAAGTAGAGCATCTCTGTTAGCCCAAACTCACATTTGGAGAGCTTAGCATAAAATTGCTGCTCTTCCAAAATGCCCAATACAGCCTCTATATGTAGGAGGTGCTCCTCCCATGTCCTGCTATAAATCAAAATGTCGTCAAAGAACACTAATACACACTTCCTCAAATGACTATGGAAAATGTGATTAATGCATGACTGGAAAGTGGCCAAGGCATTGGTTAGCCCAAAAGGCATCACCAAAAACTCAAAATGGCCGTAATGACACCTGAAAGCAGTCTTGGGAATGTCTTGCTCCTTCACGCAAATCTGATGGTACCCGGATCTCAAATCAATCTTTGAGAACTTGGCCCCCCTCAGCTCATCCATCAGCTCATCGATCCGTGGGATGGGGTACTGGTTCTTCATGGTCTTCTTGTTCAGGGCCCTGTAATCAATGCACATCCTCAACGTGTCGTCCTTCTTCACAAGTACTACTGAAGAAGCAAAGGGGCTAGTGCTAGGACGGATGTGTCCAAGAGCTAGGAGCTCATGGATAGCCCTCAAAATCTCATCCTGATAGGCTTTGGGATGCCTATAGGGTGTAGTGATAACAGCCTGGATGCCCTGCTCCAGCTCAATCGTGTGCCCAAACCCTCGATCTGGTGGTTGTCCTGGTGGTATCTCCCCAAATACAGTAGCATACGTGTCGAGAACGAACTGTACATCTGGGTGTACACCTTGCCCTGTAGATCCTGCTTCCGACACACGCAACTCCACTACCCACTCTATATCTCCTTTCTGGAAATCTGCCTCCATCCGGTGTGCTGAAACTGTCTGTGGTGGATAGGTGTGCATACCCTGAATCTTCTGATGCCTCCTAGTCTTCTTGTCCGTCCACTCCATCTCCAAGGTCTCCCAGTCAGTGGTGACCTTCCCTAGTGTGATAAGCCACTGTACCCCAAGTATCACGTTGGTGTCTGGAATGTCCACCACGAAGAAATGATCTGTCAGGGTGTACGTCCCCATCGTCACTGCCAATGCTGGCACACACCTGGCACATTGCATGGTTCGGTCCCCTGGAACCAATACCGAAAACCCATCAAAAGTCTTCGTCTATATGCCCCTTCGCTCTACCAGCTTGGCATCAATGAAATTGTGGGTAGCCCCACTGTCTACCAACAACGACACATGCTGCCCTCGTACTGTGCCTCAGACACGCAGTGTCAAATACTTGGGAACTGCTCGCAAGGCTGCAAGGGCTCCCCCGGTAGGTGCAAAAGCTGCACCTCCTGCTCCAGGTGGTGGAGGTGGTAGATGATCCCCTCTTTGCACTGTACTGCTGCCTCCAGCCTCCATCCCCTCATACTCCTCTTCTTCCTCGCTACTATCGAAGAAGACCTCAATGTAATGTGCCTTCCCCGCAGCACAATGGTGTCCTAGTGCCCATGGCTCCTGGCACGTGAAGCATAACCTCCTCCGCTTCAGGTCTCTCCTGACCTCATCATCTCCAAACCCTCTGCCCTGGTTCCCCTTGGCAGGTGGAACCCTCTCGTCCTTTCCTTTCGTCTGGAATGCTGATCTCTAGGGAAAAGGAGCTCTAGTCCTGGGGAGTGCATCCTGCAAATCCCGAGTCCTCTCAACTGCATCATGGAGTGTCGCGGGCCTCGCCGATCTGACTAATCCCCGTAGAGGCTCTGCCAATCCATCTATGAACATATAGATCATCCGAGCTGTGGATAAATCAGGTACCATCACGGAGAGTCTCAAAAACTCGGAGATGTACGTGTTTGGCCTCTCGGTCTGCTTGAGCTTTGTTAGCTCAACAAAATGCTTCCTTGGATCCCTACGATCAAAATGCTCCACCAGCCTCTGCATAAACTCGGCATATGCTGTCACTCTTGAGTGTGCTAGCGTAACCATCCCGTGAAACCACCAATCCTGGGCCTCGCCCTCTAGGTGCAGTGCTGCCACTTTGATGGCCTCTAGCTCTGCCATCTAATTAAGCTGGAAATATATATCCAACTTCTCCACCCAAGCTTTTACCAAACACTTGGATGACCCATCAAATGTCGGTAAATGGAATCTACCCACCGTGAGCTGCAAGTCCCCGTCATGTGAGTGACTGTTCCCTCTGTGATGGTTGCGGGGTTTGCTATCCTGCTTGAGCTGAACAAAATCATGGAAAGTGAGGGCATCTCTGAACTCTTGGCCGTATGACTGGTACTCAGCAAAGTAATCTCCCATGTGTGCCGGTTCCTGCTCCTGCTGTGCCTCTGCCCCAATGTCTGTGTCAAGAAATGTAGGCATCGTGGTACAGGGAGGTGTGTGTGATACCATTTGTTGTGCTGTGAGGTGCTCCTGTAAATGATGGACGTGCCTGAGCCCTCTCCAACGTGAAAACCCCTTGGGGTCTCGCGCTGTCTAGATTCTGCCGTGAACCTTTGCCCCATCTCTTCTATCCGTCTCGACAAATCCTGTACTGATTTGAGGAGTTCCCCGAAATCCTTTCGACATCTCTTTCCTCTGCCATTAGTTCTTCTTCCTCTGTGTCCACTACTGAAACGTTGTCACCTTTCCCGAAAGTGAGCTCTAACCTTCGTTCTTGGTCTTTATACTTTCTTCCCCTGTAGGTGATGTATGGTTTTCCTGCTGGTGTCATAGACAATCTGCTCCACAGGCTGAGCCAAGTTTATGAGCTCTGATACCACTGTAATATCCCAAATGGAAATAAACAACAATACAAGCACATAAACAAAGACATACATAAACTATAGACAAATCATAAGGGAAACAAACAATATGGAGAATGCTAAGCCATTTTATTAATACTGAGAAATGGAAATGAGTATAGAGGTGATCATAATGATGGCACCTCATCTTGCACTAGGCAAGCGTAGAAAGACTCTCAGGAAATGACCCGGAATGGCTGCTCCCTCTGGACTGCGTTATCTCCCAAGCTGCTGGTATTGCAACTGTGTTGCTGCTATTGCTAGAATGAACTGAATCTTTGGGGTTGCTCCCCACCTCGGAAAATTTTGAAACTTCGTGAATGGCCTCTACTCCCAATACCCAGAAAAGCCCAGAAAGCTTTTTAGAAATGGCCGACCCTCGAACATGGCTCCCTTGAGGCACTACGCTATTCCTCAAAAAGGGACGCTAGCTCTGAATAATCTGCTCCAAATAATGGCCCCTAACTCCTCCAAAATGCTGGAATAGGGAAGGGTTGGCCCCTTACCCACTATCTCGGGTTGAATCCACCAACAAACCTGGAACCACCTCCTCTCAAGACTGCGTCCTCGCTCTCACTGACTGCGCTGTCTCTCTGAGTGGATGCTCCTCCTGTGGTAGTTGCAACTCTCTCCAGCAAAACAAGGATGAAACTCCTCACCCGAGCAGGCACTCGAAGTCCCCCGGGGCTGAGGTTGGGATCTCCGAACGGAGACACCCGATGTACTGAACAGTACATGCAGACTTTGCTAAACAGCAAGCGTGCTCAATGTCAGAAGACAATTCTCAAAGATGCATAATCAGAATGAATGAGAATGAGGAGACCCTTCCTCCTTTTATGCTTGGTGAGCCTTTCCCTCACCTAGGCCCCACCAATATCTGCGTTGTCCCCCTTGGCACACGCTGTCCAACTCACTCTGCGCTGGCTTGGCCCCACGTTGTCTACGCTGCTCCTTTTCCTACGCTGCCACTTGACCACTAGGTCCCACGTTGCCAAATAGACATGTCTCTTAAGTGACTTTAGGAAATACTTTTTATCCTAAGTGTGAGCTAAGTGTCCCCTTCACCCACTTTATTTATATTTTAACTCTAAAAAGGAAAAATGGTTAAAATTAATATTTCCAATTAGCTATTGCTAATTGGGAATATTACAGACAAAGGAAGCAACCAAGACTACCATAGGAAGACCTGCTTCAATGTCAGAGAGAGTTGGCCTCAGAGATTGAAATGAAGGATTCTGGCCCGATACATTATTTCTTGGGATTAGAAATTCAAATTTGGTTGATCTCACGATGTAGAAGCAGTTGATTGGATCCTTGATGTACCTGGTTAACACCAAGCCAAATATTTTTTTTGTAGTTAGCACTCTGATCTAGTTTATGGTTGAGCCAAGGCATGTACATTGGGTTGCAGTGAAGCACGTGTTAAGATACCTACATGGTATAGTTGGATTGGTTTGAGATATGTATCAATTGGTGAAGTAAGGCTATTGGAATATACGTATTCAAATTGCGCAGGGAGTGCAGAGAACAAAAAGAGCATCTCGGGGATGCCCCTTCTACTTGGGATCGACTATGATATCTTGGCTTAGCACGAAGTATATTTCTGTCACAGTTAGGACAACAAAAGCAGAGTATATCGTAGCCAGTGTCACAAAATGTGAACCAATGTGGCTTCAAAAGCTTCTTGTAGGACTATATGATTAGGTCACTTCATTCAAGACATGGTGTAGAAAGGAGCAATGAAGCTCTAGTACATATCCACAAATGAGTAGATTGCTAACATTCTCACCAAGCCTATGTCTAGATTGAAGTTTGTACACTTCAGAGACAAGCTTGGCGTGATGCAGAATGCCTCTCTTGTTGAGAGGGAGTGTTGATGTCTTTGCAGGATTGGGTAAACTACATCTTGAAGCCATAAAGGACTTTGGCTGGGTCATAAAGGACTTTGACTAGGGGAGATGGATACATTCACTTGAGAAGCCAGAAGGAATTGGCTGGGTCATAAAGGAATTTGACCAGAGGTGAATAACCTAAGGTAATTACAGGATTTGACGGATCTTCTCTTAAGAAGTCGGGAGGGCTTGGTTGCCAAAAGGGCTTGGCTGCCAGAAGGACTTGGCTGGGTCATAAAGGACCTTGAACAAAGGAGATAGATGTAATTCACCTGAGAATTCATAAAGGATTTTGGGTGAGGGTGAATGGTCCAAAAGGACTTGGTTGGGTTATAAAGGACTTTGATCAGAGAAGATTGATACATTTGCCTAAGGAGGCATTGAGGATTTTGGCCAAAGGTAAAAATCCTTGGATACTCACATTCCCCACTCCAGGATGGAGTTATCTATAGACATACATTAACATAGCAAGCTCATGAAGTTTTCTTATGGAGGAGAAATTTCAGATTAGGGGCAATTTGTTGCAACCAAGGAGAATAGCTCCCTCTTTAAGAGGGAGTGTTGATTTTTGTGTAGCATCGGGAGGCATTTCCTCATGCCAAGAGGCCTCCTAAGTGGACTTAGAAGAATTATGGAAATTAAATTAAATTAAATTAAATTTTGGGCATCATGTAGGCTCAAGAACTCAAGTTGACCTCACCATGAAAGGGTGTGTCCCGTGGTAAAATTCACCCATTCAACTTATATATATATATATACATGATGTGACACTTTATGTGATCACTCAATCATCATCATCTCTCTTCCATAACAACCACATGTGGGAGACGATAGAGGATGAATTTGACTGAATTTTGGACTTGGATTTTTGGCACAGATTTCTAGACAATTTGGAATTGTAAACCTTGTTGAAGAATAATTTCTCCTAGAAGAAAAGTTGTTGGGTTTTCTCCGAAGTTTGGGTTTCCCAAGGAAAATTTGTTGTCTTTATTGTGCATGGCTGTCTTGTAATGATCTCACTGTATTACTGTTGAGATTTTGTGTATAATTGCTCAATGATATCAATGACATAAAGATAAATTGTTAAACATCATTAGGTAGTAATTATTAGATCATAAGATTGGTTTCTACTCTGTATCTTGTAGAAAAATCAACAAAGTGGATAAGGCTACATGGCCAAATGCCATGGTAAAAGAGATTGGCTGATGGGGGGATCCACATCCTGAGTGTATATACGTGAGGAGGGAGCATTTGTGGATGCATAAGTTACCAACTCGGCCTTTATTTTTCCACCCCTCTTGTGTGCCTTTTACCTTTTCTTGATTTTTCTTTGTATTAGTACTCATAGCTCTAGGGTTAGAGCTTGCTTTGAATGAGGTGGTAGTCTATTCCTTAATGATGAGTCAATTTATCACTCACCGAGGTTGGTACATCCAAAGGTTCCTTCCTATGAAGTAATGGAGCAACATGTTCTCAGGAACCGAGTGATGGCCATATGAGTAAGGTAGAGCTCATGTTAGGCTTTTTCCCATGTGCTAATATTTATGTCCCTGTCCATCTTTTGCATTTTGATTTTTTTGTTTTTTTTGTTTTTTGTGGCCATGTTATGTTTTTTTTGTTTCTTTTAGCTACATCAACCTCCTAGGTCAAAGTTTCCAGGCCCTACCTATGTATGTGGACATACAAGTACCAAATCCCAAAGAACTCATGACATGTTGAACCCGAAGAATGGAGGTGAGATATGGGCTTGTAATGTAAGATGGAAAGTGTTAAGTATGATATAGGGGAAAATGGAACTACGCTATCTCAATTAGAGTTTCCTAGGTAGTGCCCCTCCTATACCAATTGGGCTATTAAGGAAGGTCCCATGGGAATAGGATTGAAGATGAACCCCCCCTTTAAGGTGAGAGAAGAAGATCACGGTCAAAACCGATCCTTCTTCCATATCGCCCCATAATCCATATCAAATTGCCCAAAACAAACAAGGATAAGCAAAAATGACCAATGTATATTTTGAGTGGAAGCCCACCTTTGTCCATGTGCTCATATTGGATGGGTGAGAAGCATATGGTTGATACACGTGGCAGAGATATATGACATATCATCAGCTAGTGGTGGCTGTCAGGGGTTGCTAGCTACATGGCTAACCAATTGGTTGTTAAGAATAGGAGAAAAGTTTTCTCCTATTGGGTTACCCATTTTGGTGGGTAACGGGTCTAATAATATGTAAATTTTCCTAGAGTATTATGGATTTTGGCCCTTTCCTTATCATGTCCTATGGTTTTGGATTTGTCATACTTGTGGTTTTTGTATCCTCTAGAGGAATTGTTGATGGATTGTGCCATTTCATGCCAGTAGGGTAAGTGAAGAATGTTGAATAATATGCCATATGCATAGAGAGCCTTAAACATTTTTGTATCCATGCCATACCTACTGTTGTCGCACGGATTGTCTAGGCACCACGACAACGGCTCAGATCGGGGGTTGTCACCTTTATCCCCAATCTCTCTATCTAAGCTGTCTCCTTGCAAGCTAAGGGAGGTAGACCCTAACAGAAATGAAGGGCAAGAATTGGTTGTAAATCAACCAATCTAGGAGACACAACTAAAACACCAAATACTTTGATAAGATTAACGAGATTTCCAAGATCAATTATGTTAAAACAAGTGCCTTATGGAGTTAAAAGATCCCATTATGCAAATTAAAGCCAAGTAATTGATGTATAACTGCTGCTATGAAAATAAAAATGACCACAATGATATTCAGTAAAAAGCACCACAACCATTCATTAAGATACTTAAACCAATCAGCAAAGCTTATCATGAGACGATCATGTAAATTAAAATGCCAGATGCTTGAAATATTTCTGAATCTATGATATTCTATTAACCCGATCCAAAATTTAGAAATGCTCCATAGTCAAATCTTAGATAAAAAATTTAAGCTCATTTGACTATAGGACTTAGAACTTTTTTAAAATTTTGAAATTTTTTATATTTTTTTATTATTTTTTAAATCTAAAACAAATTTTAAGACAAATCTAAAATCTAAAAATTAAACCAAAGTTAAAAAACTAAAAAAATCAAAATCCTAATCTAAAACTACAGCTACACACTAAAATTTAAATCTACAAAAAATTAAAAAATAAAACTAAACAAACTAAACTAAAACTAAATCGAATTAAAATTAAAAAATTAAAGCCTAACTAAAATCTAAACTAAAAATTACAAAAAATCAAATTCTAAAAAATACATCTAAAGTTGGTTCTCCAACTGGAAGATTATAAAAGAAGGCTTGAGGGTCACTTGGAAGATAAGCCGGGCACACACTCAGTACCCGAAGGAGATCCATTCTGATGTAGAATTCGATGTTAGTGGGAGAGTTGCAGGGCGAGAAGTTGCAGAAGCAGGAGGAGATGGTGATCGAGATCAGGGTCGGAGAGCAGCAGTGGGTCACTGAGGGTAGCTTGAGGCTACAGCGTAGAGACCCCACATAGTCTCCACGCAGATTCATGTAGTCCAGCCTTGGGACTGCGCAGAGAATCACACAGACTGACGCAGGGGCTTGCAGGGGCTTATCTGGGTATCATAAATTTGTCCGAGTAAGCTGGGTATTAAGTGTCAGGTGGTTCAAAATTTATCTGTTGAATATTTTCTCTGTAAAGATATCATTTGCCAAAAAATTAATAAAAGCCTCATCTGTTGCACCGGTTTTCCCACATTGAGTTTTTTCTGGGGACAATTGTCCAAAAATAACTATGTACATGTGATTGATTCTTGTGCTTATGTTCTCTACTGTTTATTTCTCTGCATATATAATTGTGAATGTTGCAGTAGTATTTATTTCAATATTTGCCGGAAGATTTCTGAATAATAACTTATTGAAATAATAAATAGGAAAATAAATCTATCACTGCAACTGGTTGTAAATTTTCACAACTACTTCTGTTGATATAAGTTGTTCCTTCTTATACTTTAGTCAACAAGCAACTATACATGAAAAACTTCAACCATTATTTCTTCAACAAGAGGCACCACAAATTATTTCTTCAAAAGGGTGAAGAGATAGATCCATTCCTCTTCAGGCTTCAAGCCATTCAAGATCAATTGTTTGGCATTGGTGCTACTCCAGATGAGGGGCTCTTAGTGAGGACTGCTTTGAATGCAGTCTCAGAAGATTAGGAAACGTTTGTCCAGAGCATTTTGGGAAGGGAAACATTACCATCTTGGGCTGACATGTGGGCTATCCTTCGCCAAGAGGAGATCAAGAGGGTCACCAAGTGGCATAATATCAGTGGAGGAAGCGGAAAGGCCAAAGTCAAGGAAGAGGAGGAGGATGCAGCCTGTTGACCACTTGAGTGGCACCTGATGATAATGAGAAGACTCCATGCCCAAGGATGAACTAGAAGACATTTGTACCATCAAATATCATCTGTTCAAAATAGTTTTTAAACTCTACTTCTATTTTTTAACATTTTCTCTTGTACCCAGCTTCGACGCCCTACGGGGAATTGTAATAAATGATGCTAGTAATGATGAGTTTTGAGTCAGTATTAAGTCTGTAATAGGCCTAGGTAGCTTGGGACCTTGCCAACAAGTGAGTATTACTATGGGACTTTTTTTTTACTTGGTTAATTATCATCTCCCTACCAGGAGTTAATAATTAATTGAGTTTTTTCCTCCAATTTTACCCCAAAGCCGGAGTACAACTTGATGGTGAAGCCTTGGGTGAGTCCTAGTGTCTAGAGTCAATATATATTACCATACTAGATCACACAAAAAATTTCATGGAATTTGGTTAGGTCTAGGTAGTGATTTTTAATTTTTTAGATTTTCTGCAAGTCGAAAATTGCAATAAAAATTGTAATTGAATTGTAATAAGTGTTGCCTAGAGAAGTTGTATGGAGTATGAGTAATCAAAACTACACCTTTGACACTCAAATTTCTACTATAATACACTTTGGGGGGTTAAAAATGTGTTTTGAACCCTCAAAACTCAATTTTCCTAAGTTTAGTGGGAAGTTTGGCAATTAATTAAGCCAAAAATTAAATAAATGGGGCAAAATAAATATCCACACGTGCTAAATGAGGTGGAAATGAGGTGGAAAATTATGGAAGAGTTAAAGTGAAGTCCCAAGGTGATGTGGACTCCTAAAATCAAGGAAAAGACATGTGCTCAAATAAAATTGAATTTCTGGCATTAAATGAGAGCTGCTTACTTGGAAATTCGAATTTGTGAAGTTAGTGCATATTTGGGAGGATTTGGGAGAATATTTGGTGGAGATTTTTATGGGAAATTGTCCCCACATGGGTTACCAACCATACACACATGTCATCCCATTATAAAATTTGAATTTGGCACATAAGGGAAGAAGAAAATGATATCCACTTGCCAGAATTCGATATTTACACTTGGCATTGGAGCTCCATTTACCAAATTCGAATTTGCCTTGAGATATCCTCCCTCTCACCACTTGACATATGGCTATTCATTGGGATTTGCTCCCAAATTCCTATATAATGGAGCCATGGGCTTTCATATGGTCTCATTGTTTACTAGCTATTATGCTTGCGGAAGCGCTGCTACTTTGTTCACTTTTCAAGAATATCAATAAAAAGATTTTGGGGGTCCATTCATGGGTGTTCTTCCTTTGGAGCATGGTGCATTTGAAGCTATTGGTATAATCTTTTCTATGCTTTGAGTTATTTCATTTTCCATGTATTCTTGTAAATTTGCTAGTGCACAGCTATCTTGTATTAGCATTTGATTTGAAAGTAGGCCCTAGAGGTTGAAAGTTCTAGTTTATTTTCAAATAAATTTCTAGAAGTTTCAATTCATTGTTTGTTTATATAAATCTACATGGACTATTTGTGACTTGAGTATTGTAGAAGAATTCTTTTTGGATCAAGCGTGAGGGGAAGTCTTTGGGAGACCAACCCACTCTTGAAGCACCTTCAAAGGAACTTTCATTTGTTATTTGGATTTTCATGGTTTATTTTACGAAAAAGTGTCTTGCAGGGATCCGTTTGGACATAGTTTGTATGCATGCAATAATTTAAAAATATTTTACTTTTCATTGTGCGTCAGTGGATGATATTTTGCTATTTAAAGAGCTTAAGCATGGCTAGACAAAGAGGAGAGTTTACTCATCTTCTTTGGCTTAGCCCTTTGTAGATTATTGTGCAATATTTTTTTATTTTCTTTGTCTAACACTTGGTTGGCTTTTTGTAGTCTTCTTTTTCTAACTTGTTTTCTTGTAGCAAATTGTGGGATTCACCTTCAAGAAACTAATAACAAATTGTTGCAGGACCTTTGAGCTCTAATGTCAAACGAGGAGGACTCTCTCTTTTTCCTTTGGTCGTGGGCAGTTAAGGATCTTCCTTGAGGAAGACTGAGTTCTTTTTGTGGCCTTTTCTCTCTCTCTTGGTCGTGAACATTGAGGAGGCTTAGCCTCTCTTCTCCACTTGTAAAAATCTGATTTCTATTGAGCCTTTATATTGCAGAAATTTCTCATCAAGAATAAGTTTAAGACCTCAAGTTTCATTTGTAAAGGTTTTCATTGAGCTTGTAGGAGGCTTCATAGTTTCTTACTTCTAACTAATAAAATTTCTGATTTTGGGAGCGTGGGTTTTACCCATTGGCATCTCAATCTCTCCATTTTTGGAGAGGACTTGTGGTGTGATTTGTTGATCTCTTTAAATTGCATGCATCTCATTTAATTGGTAAATTAACACAGCCATGCATTTCATTCACTTCACTAACTATTCACTTTGATTTGCTACAAGTTTTAAGAGCATTTCCTTTCATAGCAAATTCAGATTTTTTTTTTGCAAGCATCTTTACTTGAGTTTATTTAGCTTGAAATCATACTTCAAATTTGCTTATGCTTCACCATTGAGCACATTCTACAATATTAAGTTTGATGCATCAAGTGAAACTACATTTTATTTCATGACAAACAAATATATTTCAAGTTGAAGTTGAATTTTCATTTTCATGTTAATTTACTTTTAGATCTTACATGTTCCAAGCATCACTAAAATTTACCTCCAACTTAAGTTGGTTGAATAGATGTTTTAGGGACTCTCTACCTCTATGGACTCCTCACTGTGAGATCCAAATATTTGGGTGAGGGAGAGGTCTGAGGATTACAGTTCAATTGTAACCTTGCTTTAGAACTAATTAATAAAATAAACCAAGAGCACTATCTCATCACATTTACTAGCAAATTTCCCAATTTTTTTGCTATCTTGATGGTTTAAAGATTCACATGCAATATTATCTCAAGAAGCACTTTGGATGCAAGCATTTTAATTCCTTAAATTTTGCGACAAGTTTAATCTATGGTACTTGGAAATTTGCTTACTGATGCAACTTCATTGCATCTTGTCATTTTAATGATCATTATGCTTATGGATGATTGATATATCTTGTTTCATTGGCAAATACCCTTATTTGGTGTTGCAAATTTAATTGCATTTCTGATATCTTGTGCTAACAGTCTCTTGTTTCTATTTCAAGATTACTGTGTTTTCATCTCTTTGAGCATTTCTTTTACTTTTGAGCACATTATTTGTAAGGCACTGGTTAAATGGTTTGTCATTCTTTCAAAATTTCTCATAAATGCTCATGAATCTTCAAAAGTAATCCAATTTCACTCTAATATTCTCCTAGAAACTCAAATATTTAACTTAGTTTTCCATTTAGGGACCACCCCCCATAGCTAACCTAGGAGATAGCTTAAACGGAGAGAGTTGGGAGTAGTGTGACAATCCTTTCTTTGAGTTCCTTGCACCAACCACACCTTGTGGGGTTAAAGGCTTTTCCTGCTAACTGTAGATAGGTGTAGGCGGCAAGTGATAACATTTTTGGCTACGTTGTTGGGGACAAGTCTTCTTGTACCTGGGAAATCGACTAAGTTTTAGTTTTGGCATATTTGAATTTTAGATTTAGATTCTTGCTCAAGTGGCAACTCCATTGAATCCTAATTTTGCAAGAGTCTCTACTAGGAGAAATTCAAGTGGTCTAGTTAGCCCCTCTCCTGATCCTGAAAGGGTTTTTAGAGAGGTTAAATAGACTTTCTCATAGTAGAGCTCTTGCTACTCTTGGGCAAGAGGCTATTTCTGACATTCATTTGTTGTTTCAAGAACAAGTTGAGCCTAACATCATGAATTATCTTTTTGCTCCTTGTAACTTTACTAACATTAATGGCTATCCTCACAATATCCCTGACAAGGTTATTGAAAGGTTGCCTTTTTTTCAAGGTAACAATGCCATTAGCGTTGCATCACATGTGAAGAATTTTAATGTTTGCCTCTTTAAGTGGTGTAACGTTGCTAACTATGAGGATGTAAAGATGAGGCTTTTCGTTCTCTCTTTGGAAGAGGATGCTCTTGATTGGTTCATTGAGCAACCTGCTAACTCGTATGATTCTTTACAAGTGATTGTTAATGCTTTCATGGGAAAGTATGGAGAGAGAAGGGAGAATAGCATTTGATCAGTGCCATTAGCACAATGAAGAAAAATGAGTATGAAAGGAGTTTAACAAGGGATTCAATGAATTGATTAAAAGCGTGCCTACTACTGTTAAACCTCCTGAATAATTTCTCTTATGTTCCTATCTGGATTATTTTGGTGTTGACACTGCTTATGAGTTGAGAAGAAAGGAGCTTGCAACTTTGGGTGTAGCTCAAACTAAAGCGTTGAAAATGGAGAAGGCTAGAAAGCAATCAGGAAAATCTTAGATTCCTGGTTTCACTAGAGGGCTATCGAAATTGAATGATTCCAAAGGCAAGGCCAAGGAAGAGGCTACCCATGATCCTATTAAGGAATTAACTCAACTCATCAAGAGCATGGAATAAAACCACACTAAAGAAATGCAAGCCATGCAAAGTAGGTTGGTGGCCATGGAAAGATCGCAAGTGCAAAGATTCCAACCTAGGCCAAATAATGGATGGAAAAATAATAAAGGCCCTCAACAAGATTATAGGCCTCCAAATCCATTGGAATCCATCAACATGGTAGATCAAATTCCCCCTTTTTGTAGGCCATGTAATGAGTTCCATGAAGAAGCCACATGCCAATATGTAAAGAGAATTATGGAAGGTAGCATGCTGGGAGATGAACATGTAGGAATTAGTGGTCAAATCAATATGTTCTCCATGGAAGATCAAATATAGACCATTGAAAGAAATCAAGAGATTAACCATAGTCCTAATAATCTGGGGGTTGATAATATGATTGCAAATTTTGACAAAGTCACTAATATTTTTGGGGAAAATTCTACATCTAGAAAAATTCTTGCTATGGCAAAATAGAAAGGGATGACTTATCAGAGAAGGGATATTCAAGACCAGAATAATCGCAGAAATTTTTATCCTCCCACTTTAGAATTAAATTTGACTTGGGCAATTGGGTGAATAATGCAAAGGTTTCTATCCCAGTAATAGAGCTTTTAAAGATACCATCTCAAAGGGCTAAGTTACTAAGTGCAATTGAAGTTACTCAAAGGAAAGAAAAGCCTAATAATGAACAAAAAGATGAAGAAATTGTATTGAAAAATATGAACTGTTATGTGGGGAACGAAGATCATATACCATTTTATGTTTCTTTGATAGTGAATGATCGTCTTTTACACAACTGCATGCTTGATTCTGGGGCTTCATCAAATGTCATGACCAAGAAAGTCATGGAGCAACTGAATTTAAGGGTATCTAGGCCCTATCACAACATATGTTCAATGGATTCTAAAAGAATTGAAGTGTGTGGGAAAATTAAAGATTCACAGGTTTTCCTAGCTGCATACCCAGACAGAATAATGACTATGGATATTGTTGTGATAGATGTTCCCGATTCATGGGGAATGCTCCTATCAAGAAATTGGGCGTCAGATTTAGGTGGTAGCCTTCAAATGGATTTATCATATGCCACCATCTCCATGCCAAATGATACCTTTGTCAGACTTGATCGGGAGTTTGAGAAAAGATATCATGTTGAGGATCCAAGGAGACCCAACAATGAGATTATCTATAGATCATGCCAGATAGAAAGTGATGTTGTGTTGACAAATTTTCTTCCCCCCTTAATAGAACGGATTCAAAATGAGGAGATTAGGCATAGCTCAAAAGGCTTGGGTACTTAAAATCTTCCATCAAATCATTTTCAAGACAGAGCAGTATGATTGACAGTAATTACATCATCATCACCATCGCAACTAACCAGGAAGAAAATAAAAAAACGAAAAAAGAAAAATGAACCACCAGTTTTGAGTAGGATCAAGCCTCAATGCGTCAAAAGTCAAAAAGGGAAAAGGAAGAGGTTTGGTATATCTAATGGCCATGAACAGGTTAACATTGGGGCAAGTCATTGTCCTAAGATAGTCAGAATTGGACAAGGCACATCAGAGAAAGAGCCTATGGATTTGTCTGTGAGTAGGCAGGTCCTCAAGATGGATTTCACCGAAGACATTTGATGCCATGGGCCATCTTGTGTATCATGTTCCTAACCCTATCCCTTGTAAATTTTGTTTAAGTAGTTTTATTTTATGAATAAATTGTTATTTATGTTTCCTAGAATAAATATCCATTTATGTACTTGATTTTATTTGATGTTATTTTGAATGGATACTGCTAATATTTATCTTTGGTCGGTGGATGCAGATTCCAGGATCTTGCACACTATCACTTGATATCTAGAATGCATCCCCATATGGAGCCAAATGTTGACCACTGGAGTGGTACGTGATAATAATGAGAAGACTCCATGCCCAAGGATGAACTAGAAGACATTTGTACCATCAGATATCATCAGTTCAATAGAGTTTTTAAACTCTACTTCTACTTTTTATCATTTTCTCTTGTAGCCAGATTCCACGCCCTACGGGGAATTGTAATAAATGATCCTTGTAATGATGAGTTTTGAGTCAGTATTGAGTCAGTAATAGGCCTAGGTAGCCTGGGACCTTGCCAACAAGTGAGTATTACTCTGGGAGGTTTTTTTTACTTGGTTACTTATCATCTCCCTACCAGGAGTTAATAATTAATTGAGTTTTTTCCTCCAATTTTACTCCAAAGCCAGAGTACGGCTTGATGGTGAGGCCTTGGGTGAGTCCTAGTGTCTAGAGTCAATTTATATTACCATACTAGATCACACAAAAAAATTCGTTGAATTTGGTTAGGTCTAGGTAGTGATTTTTTAATTTTTTAGATTTCCCGCAAGTCGAAAATTGCAATAAGTGTTGCCTAGAGAAGTTGTATGGGGTATGAGTAATCAAAATTACACCTCTCACGCTAAAATTTTTACTATGACACACTTTGAGGGGTTAAAAATGTGTTTTGAACCCTCAAAACTCACTTTTCCTAAGTTTAGTGGGAAATCGAGCAATTAATCAAGCCAGAAATTAAATAAATGGAGAAAAATAAATATCCACACATGCTAAAGGAGGTGGAAATGAGGTGGAAAATTATGGAGGAGTTAAAGTGAAGTCTCAAGGTGATGTAGACTCCTAAAATCAAGGAAAAGACATGTGCTCAAATAAAATTAAATTTCCGGCATTAAATGAGAGTTGCTAACTTGGAAATTCGAATTTGTGAAGTTAGTGCATATTTGGGAGGATTTGAGAGAATATTTGGTGGAGATTTGTATGGGAAATTGTCCCCACATGGGTTACCAACCATATACACATGTCATTCCATCATAAAATTCGAATTTGGCACGTAAGGGAAGAAGAAAATGATGTCCACTTGCCAGAATTTGATATTTACACTTGGCATTGGAGCTCCACTTACCAAATTCGAATTTGCTTTGAGATAACCTCTCTCTCACCACTTGGCATATGGTTATTCTTTGGGATTTGCTCCCAAATTCCTATATAATGGAGCCATGAGCTCTCATATGGTCTCATTGTTTACTAGCTATTGTGCTTGCGGAAGCACTGCTACTTTGTACACTTTTCAAGAATATGAATAAAAAGACTTTGGGGGTCCATTCATGGGTGTTCTTCCTTTGGAGCATGGTCCATTTGAAGCTATTGGTATAATCTTTTCTATGCTTTGAATTTTTTCATTTTCCATGTATTCTTGTGAATTTGCTAGTGCACAGCTATATTGTATTAGCATTTGATTTGAAAGTAAGCCCTAGAGGTTGAAAGTTCTAGTTTATTTTCAAATAAATTTCTAGAAGTTTCAATTCATTGTTTGCTTATCTAAATATACATGGAATATTTGTGACTTGAGTATTGTAGAAGAATTTTTTTGTGGATCAAGCGTGAGGGGAAGTCTTTGGGAGACCAACCCACTCTTGAAGAACCTTCAAAGGAACTTTCATTTGTTATTTGGATTTTCATAGTTTATCTTATGAAAAAGTGTCTTGCAAGGATTAGTTTGGACATAGTTTGTATGCATGCAATCATTTAAAAATATTTTACTTTTGATTTTGCGTCAGTGGATCATATTTTGCTTTTTAAAGACCTTAAGCATGGCTAGACAAAGAGGAGAGTTTACTCATCGCCTTTGGCTTAGCCCTTTGTAGATTATTGTGCAATATTTTGTGATTTTCTTTGTCTAACACTTGGTTGGTTTTTTGTAGTCTTCTTTTTCTAACTTGTTTTCTTGTAGCAAATTGTGGGATTCACCTTCAAAAAACTACTAACAAATTATTGCAGGACCTTTGAGCTCTAATGTCAAACGAGGAGGACTCTCTCTTTTTCCTTTGGTCGTGGGTAGTTATGGAGTTTCCTTCAGGAAGGTCGAGTTCCTTTTTTGGCTTCTTCTCTCTCTCTTGGCCATGAGCATTGAGGAGGCTTAGCCTCTCTTCTTCACTTGTAAAAATCTAATTTCTATTGTGCTTTTATATTGCAGAAATTTCTCATCAAGGATAAGTTTAAGACCTCAAGTTTCATTTGTAAAGGTTTTCCTTGAGCTTGTAGGAGGCTTCATAGTCTCTTACTTCTAATAACTAATAAAATTTCTGATTTTGGGAGTGTGGGTTTTACCCATTGGTATTTCAATCTCTCCATTTTTGAAGAGGACTTGTGGTGTGATTTGTTAATCTCATTAAATTGCATGCATCTCATTTAATTGGTAAATTAACACAGCCATGCATTTCATTCATTTCACTAACTATTCAGTTTGATTTGCTACAAGTTTTAAGAGCATTTATTTTCATAGCAAATTCAGATTTTTTTTTTTTGCAAGCATCTTTACTTGAGTTTATTTAGCTTGAAATCATACTTCAAATTTGCTTATGCTTCACCATTGATCACATTCTACAATATTAAGTTTGATGTATCAAGTAAAACTACATTTTATTTCATGACAAACAAATATATTTCAAGTTGAAGTTGAATTTTCATTTTCATGTTAATTTACTTTTAGATCTTACATGCCCCAAGCATCACTAAAATTTATCTCCAACTTAAGTTGGTTGAATAGACATTTTAAGGACTCTCTACCTCTATGGACTCCTCACTGTGAGATCCAAATATTTGGGCGAGGGTGAGGTCTAAAGATTAGAGTTCAATTGTAACCTTGCTTTAGAACTAATTAATAAAATAAACCAATTGCATTATATCATCACATTTATTTGAAAATTTCCCAAATTTTTTGCTATTTTGATGGTTTAAAGATTCACATGCAAATATTATCTCAAGAAGCACTTTGGATGCAAGCATTTTAATTCCTTAAATTTTGCAACAAGTTTAATTCTACGGGACTTGGAAATTTGCTTACTTTTGCAACTTCATTGCATGTTGTTATTTTAAATATCATTATGCTTATGGATGATTGATATATCTTGTTTCATTGGCAAATACCCATATTTGGTGTTGTAAATTTAATTGCATTTATGATATCTTGTGCTAACAATCTCTTGTTTCCATTCAAGATTACTGTGTTCTCATCTCTTTGAGCATTTCTTTTACTTCTGAGCACGTTATTTGTAAGGAATTGGTTAAATGGTTTGTCATTCTTTCAAAGTTGCTCATAAATGCTCATGAATCTTCAAAAGTAATCCAATTTCACTCTAATATTCTCCTAGAAACTCAAATTTTAACTTAGTTTTCCATTTAGGGACCACCCTCGATAGCTAACCTAGGAGATAGCTTAAACGGAGAGAGTTGGGAGTAGTGTGACAGCCCCTTCCTTGAGTTCCTTGCCAGCAACCACACCTTGTGGGGTTAATGGCTTTTCCCGCTAACTGTAGGGATGTGTAGGCGGCAAGTGATAACATTTTTGGCGCCGTTGTCGGGGACAAGTCTTCTTGTACCTTGGAAATCGACTAAGTTTTAGTTTTGGCATATTTAAATTTTAGATTTAGATTCTTGCTCAAGTGGCGACTCCACTGAATCCTAATTTTCCAAGAGTCTCTACTAGGAGAAATTCAAGTGGTCTAGTTAGCCCCTCTCCTGATCCTAAAAGGATTTTTAGAGAGAGGTTAAATAGACTTTCTCATAGTAGAGCTCTTGCTACTCTTGGACAAGAGGCTATTTCTGACATTCATTTGTTGTTTCAAGAGCAAGTTGAGCCTAACATCATGAATGATCTTTTTGCTCCTTGTAACTTTACTAACATTAATGGCTATCCTCACAATATCCCTGATAAGGCTATTGAAAGGTTGCCTTCTTTTCAAGGTAACAATGCCATTAGCGCTGCATCACATGTGAAGAAATTTAATGTTTGCATCTTTAAGTGGTGTAGCGTTGTTAACTATGAGGATGTAAAGATGAGGCTTTTCATTCTCTCTTTGGAAGAGGATGCTCTTGATTGGTTCATTGAGCAACCTGCTAACTCGTATGATTCTTTACAAGCGATTGTTAATGCTTTCATGGGAAAGTAGGGAGAGAGAAGAGAGAATAGTCATTTGATCAGTGCCATTAGCACCATGAAGAAAAATGAGAATGAAACCATGGAGGAGTTTAACAAGAGATTCAATGAATTGGTTAAAAGCATGCCTACTACTGTTAAACCTCTTGATGAATTTCTCTTATGTTCCTATCTGGATTCTTTTGGTGTTGACACTGCTTATGAGTTGAGAAAAAAGGAGCCTGCAACTTTGGGTGTAGCTCAAGCTAAAGCCTTGAAAATGGAGAAGGCCAAAAAGCAATTAGGAAAATCTGAGATTCCTGGTTTCACTAGAGGGCCATCGAAATCGAATAATTCCAAAGGCAAGGCCAAGGAAGAGGCTACCCATGATCCTATTAAGGAGTTAAATCAACTCATTAAGAGCATGGAAGCAAACCACACTAAAGAAATGTAAGCCATGCAAAGTGGGTTGGTGGCCATGGAAAGATCGCAAGTGCAAAGATTCCAACCTAGGCCAAATAATGGATGGCAAAAGAATAAAGGCCCTCAACAAGATTATAGGCCTCCAAATCCATTGGAATCCACCAACATGGTAGATCAAATTCCCCCTTTTTATAGGCCATGTAATGAGTTCCATGAAGAATCCACATGCCAATATGTAAAGAGAATTATGGAAGGTAGCATGTTGGGAGATGAACATGTAGGAACTAGTGGTCAAATCAATATGTTCTCCATGGAAGATCAAATATAGACCATTGAAAGAAATCAAGAGATTGAGCATAGTCCTAATAATCTGGGGGTTGATAATATGATTGCAACTTTTGACAAAGTCACTAAGATTTTTGGGGAAAAGCCTACATCTGGACAAATTCTTGCTATGGAAAAACAAAAAGGGATGACTTATCAGAAAAGGTATATTCAAGACCGGAATAATCACAGAAATGTTTCTCCTCCTACTTCAGAATTAAATTTTGACTTGGGCAATTGGGTGAATAATAAAAATGTTTCTATCCCAGTAACATAGCTTTTAAAGATACCATCTCAAAGGGCTAAGTTACTAAATGCAATTGAAGTTACTCAAAGGAAAGAAAAGCCTAATAATGAACAAGAAGATGAAGAAATTGTATTGAAAAGTATGAACTGTTATGTGGGGAATGAAGATCATATACCATTTTATGTTTCTCTGATAGTGAATGATCGTTTTTTACACAACTGCATGCTTGATTCAAGGGCTTCATCAAATGTCATGACCAAGAAAGTCATGGAGCAACTGAATTTAAGGGTATCTAGGCCCTATCACAACATATGTTCAATGAATTCTAAAAGAATTGAATTGTGTGGGATAATTAAAGGTTTATAGGTTTTCCTAGCTGCATACCCAGATTGAATAATGACTATGGATATTGTTGTGATAGATGTTCCTGATTCATGGGAAATGCTCCTATCAAGAAAATGGGCATCAGATTTAGGTGGTAGCCTTCAAATGGATTTATCATATGCCACCATCCCCATGCCAAATGATACCTTTGTTAGACTTGATTGAGAGTTAGAGAAAAGATATCATATTGAGGATCCAAGGAGACCCAACAATGAGATTATCTATATATCATGCTAGACAGGAAGTGATGTGTTGATAAATTTTCTTCCCCCCTTAACAGAACAGATTCAAAATGAAGAGATTAGGCATAGCTCAAAAGGCTTGGGTACTTCAAATCTTCCATCAAAGCATTTTCAAGACAGAGCAGTATGATTGACAGTAATTACATCATCATCACCATCACAACTAACCAGGAAGAAAATAAAAAAAGAAAAAAAGAAAAAGGATATAAAAAATGAACCACCAGTTTTGAGCAGGATCAAGCCTCAACACGTCAAAAGTCAAAAAGGGAAAAGGAAGAGGTTTGGTATATCTAATGGCCATGGACAGGTTAACATTCGGGCAAGTCATCGTCCTAAGATAGTCAGAATTGGACAAGGCACATCAGAGAAAGAGCCTATGGATTTGCCTGTGAGTAGGCAGGTTCTCAAGATGGATTTCACCGAAGACATTTGATGCCATGGGGCATCCTGTGTATCATGTTCCTAACCCTATCCCTTGTAAATTTTGTTTAAGTAGTTTTATTTCATGAATAAATTGTTATTTATGTTTCCTAGAATAAATATCCATTTATGTACTTGATTTTATTTGATGTTATTTTGAATGGATACTGCTAATATATATCTTTGGTCGATGGATGCAGATTCCAGGTTCTTGCACACTATCACTTGATATCTAGCATGCATCTCCATATGGAGCCAAATATTGACCACTGGAGTGGTACGTGATGATAATGAGAAGACTCCATGCCCAAGGATGAACTAGAAGACATTTGTACCATTAGATATCATCAATTCAACAGAGATTTTAAACTCTACTTCTACAATTTATCATTTTCTCTTGTACCCATATTCCACGCCCTACGTGGAATTGTAATAAGTGATGCTAGTAATGATGAGTTTTGAGTCAATATTGCGTCTGTAACACGCCTAGGTAGCCTGGGACCTTGCCAACAAGTGAGTATTACTCTGGGAGGTTTTTTTTACTTGGTTAATTATTATCTCCCTACCAGGAGTTAATAATTAATTGAGCTTTTTCCTCCAATTTTACCCCAAAACCGGAGTATGGCTTGATGGTGAGGCCTTGGGTGAGTTCTAGTGTGTAGAATCAATTTATATTACCATACTAGATTACACAAAAAATTTCGTGGAATTTGGTTAGGTCTAGGTAGTGATTGTTTAATTTTTTAGATTTCCCGCAAGTCGAAAATTGCAATAAAAATTGTAATTGAATTGTAATAAGTGTTGCCTAGAGAAGTTGTATAGGGTATGAGTAATCAAAATTACACCTCTCATGCTCAAATTTCTACTATGACACACTTGAGGGGTTAAAAATGTGTTTTGAACCCTCAAAACCCACTTTTCCTAAGTTTAGTGGGAAATCTAGTAGTTAATTAAGCCAAAAATTAAATAAATGGAAAAAAATAAATATCCACACATGCTAAATGAGGTGGAAACGAGATGGAAAATTATGGAGGAGTTAAAGTGAAGTCTCAAGGTGATGTGGACTCCTAAAATCAAGGAAAAGACATGTGCTCAAATAAACTTGAATTTCCGGCATTAAATGAGAGCTGCTTACTTGGAGATTCGAATTTGTGAAGTTAGTGCATATTTGGAGATTCGAATTTGTGAAGTTAGTGCATATTTGGGAGAATTTGGGAGAATATTTGGTGGAGATTTTTATGGAAAATTGTCCCCACATGGATTACCAACCATATACACATGTTATTCCATCATAAAATTCGAATTTGGCACATAAGGGAAGAAGAAAATGATGTCCACTTGCCAGAATTTGATTTTTACACTTGCATTGGAGCTCCACTTACCAAATTCGAATTTGCCTTGAAATCTCCTTCCTCTCACCACTTGCCATATGGTTCTTCATTGGGATTTGCTCCCAAATTCCTATATAATGGAGCCATGGGCTCCCACATGGTATCATTGTTTACTAGCTATTGTGCTTGCGGAAGCACTGTTACTTTGTACATTTTTCAAGAATATCAATAAAAAGACTTTGGGGGTCCATTCATGGGTGTTCTTACTTCGGAGCATGTTTCATTTGGAGCTATTGGTATAATTTTTTCTATGCTTTGAGTTATTTCATTTTCCATGTATTCTTATGAATTTCCTAGTGCACATCTATTTTGTATTAGCATTTGATTTGAAAGTAGGCCCTAGAGGTTGAAAGTTCTAGTTTATTTTCAAATAAATTTCTAGAAATTTCAATTCATTGTTTGCTTATCTAAATCTACATGGACTATTTGTGACTTGAGTATTGTATAATAATACTTTTTTGGATCAAGTGTGAGAGGAAATGTTTGGGAGACCAACCCACTCTTGAACCACCTTCATAAAACTCTCATTTTCTATTTGGATTTTCATATTTTATCTTAAGAAAAAGTGTCTTGCAGAGATTCGTTTGGACATAGTTTGTATGCATGCAATCATTTAAAAATATTTTACTTTTCATTGTGCGTCAGTGGATCAGATTTTGCTATTTAAAGAGCTTAAGCATGGCTAGACAAAGAGGAGAATTTACTCATCCTCTTTGGCTTAGCCCTTTGTAGATTATTGTGCAATATTTTGTGATTTTCTTTGTCTAACACTTGGTTGGTTTTTTGTAGTATTCTTTTCCTAACTTGTTTTCTTGTAACAAATTGTGAGATTCACCTTCAAGAAACTACTAACAAATTGTTGCAGGACCTTTAAGCTCTAATGTCAAACGAAGAGGACTCTCTCTTTTTCCTTTGGTTGTGGGCAGTTAAGGAGCTTCCTTGAGGAAGGCCGAGTTTCTTATGTGGCTTCTTCTCTCTCTCTTGGCTGTGAGCATTGAGGAGACTTAGCCTCTCTTCTTCACTTGTAAAAATATTATTTCTATTGAGCCTTTATATTGCAGAAATTTCTCATCAAGGATAAGTTTAAGACCTCAAGTTTCATTTGTAAAGATTTTCCTTGAGCTTGTAGGAGGTTTCATAGTCTCTTACTTCTAACAACTAATAAAATTTCTGATTTTGGGAGTATGGGTTTTACCCATTGACATCTCAATCTCTCCATTTTTGGAAAGGACTTGTGGTGTGATTTGTTGATCTCTTTAAATTGCATGCATCTCATTTAATTGGTAAATTAACACAGCCATGCATTTCATTCATTTCACTAACTATTCACTTTGATTTGCTATAAGTTTTAAGAGCATTTACTTTCATAGAAAATTCAAAGTTTTTTTTTTTTGCAAGCATATTTACTTGAGTTTATTTAGCTTGAAATCATACTTCAAATTTGTTTATGCTTCACTATTGAGCACATTTTACAGTATTACGTTTGATGCATCAAGTAAAACTACTTTTTATTTCATGACAAGCAAATATATTTCAAGTTGAAGTTGAATTTTCATTTTCATGTTAATTTACTTTTAGATCTTGCATCCCCCAAGCATCACTAAAATTTACCTCCAACTTAAGTTGGTTGAATAGACATTTTAAGGACCCTCTACCTCTATGGACTCCTCACTGTGAGATCCAAATATTTGGGCGAGGGTGAGGTCTGAAGATTAGAGTTCAATTGTAATTTTGCTTTAGAACTAATTAATAAAATAAACCAAGAGCACTATCTCATCACATTTACTTGCAAATTTCTCAAATTTTTTGCTATCTTGATGGTTTAAAGATTCACATGCAAATATTATCTCAAGAAGCGCTTTGGATGCAAACATTTTAATTCCTTAAATTTTGCAACAAGTTTAATTCTATGGTACTTGGAAATTTGCTTACTTTTTCAACTTCATTGCATGTTGTCATTTTAATGATCATTATGCTTATGGATGATTGATATATCTTGTTTCATTGGCAAATACTCTTATTTGGTGTTGCAAATTTAATTGCATTTCTGATATCTTGTGCTAACAGTCTCTTGTTTCCATTTTAGGATTACTGTGTTCTCATCTCTTTATATTTCTACCTTCCTATACGCGTATTTGCATAAGTATTCACAAATAGCTCATTGCCCTTTCAAAGTTATTATAATGCATATATTAACCTTTGGGTGCATCACATCTTACCATTATTCTTCTAGAAATTCACCCTTAACTTAGTTTCTGTGTGCCAGGGAGTGCTGTCGCACGTATTATTTAGTACCTTCGCGATGATCGTGTTTTAGATTGAAGCATACCTTTAGTCTCAATCTCTCTATCTGGTTGTTCCTTGCAGCTAAGGGAGGTGGTATCCAATGAATCAAAAGAGCTGATCAAGTTGAAAAACCAACCAATTTAGGGAGACAATGGAAGCTGGACTAGAATACTTGATGAAACCTGAACGAGATTCTCATGCATCCAATTATACAAAAAACCATATTTTGGTGGAGTTGAAATAGCACCAAGTATAAAGTTAAGTATTGGATGTATAACTATTGCTATACAAATGACCACAATGATATTCAGTAAAATGCACCACAACCATTCATTAAGATACTTAAACCAATTAGCAAAGCTTATCATGAAACAATCATTAAGATAAATGCTAGATGCTTGAAATATTTCCGAATTTATGATGTCTCAATTAACCCAATTCAGAAATTAAAATGTTCCACAGTCAAATCTTAGATAATAAATTTCAGCTCATTTGACTATAGAGAATTTTTAGACCTTTTGAATTTTTTTATTATTATTTTTATTTTTTAAATCCTAAAAGAAAAGAAATTATAAAATGACTTAAAACTAAACTATGAATTAAAATCTAAAATCAAAAAATCCTAAACAAAACTAAAGCTAAAGTTAGACTTAAACTAACTTAAATCTAAAACTAAAATTTAAAAAAATAAATCAAATTATAAAACTAAAACTAAAACCTAACTAAACAAATTCGAATCTAACTAAACTAAATTAAAATTAAACTAAATTAAAAATAAAGCTAAATGTTACAAAAATTTAAGATCTAAAAAATTTAAACATTAAAAAAAACTAACGCTACAAAAACTAAGATTTAGAAATTAGACTAAAACTAAAAACTAAACCAAAATTTAAAAAAATCAAATCCTAACGCTAAACGAAACTAAAGTTTAACAAAATCGAACTAAAATAAAACCGAAACTAAACTAAATTAAAACTAAGAAATTTAACAAAATCGAATTTTTTTTAAAATCTAATTAAAACCAAATCTTCTAACACAAAAATTAAATCTGATTGCATATATGTGAGTTTTGAAATGATGTATGCATTCGATTTTCATTTGTATGCAGGTTGACGCGAAAGAAGACGAAAGAGCATGACGGCAATGGAGGAATCGACGGCAGAGGAATGGATTTGCAGGTGCGGCTAAGCTGTGGACAGCAGCAGGAGAATAGGGGTTCGAGCGACGGCTAAGGCAGAGAAAATAATGAGCGATGAAAAACAGAGGAAGGGAGAACGCAGGGTGAATAGGATGGCAACAGAGAGATGCAGGCAACAGGCCGGACGGAGGGCAGAGAGAGTGAAGGCAGAGCTGGATTGGACGGAAAGCGGAAGAGGGATCGGAAGGAATGAAAGCAGCGTTGATGAGGAAATGAGACAGATCAGATGGCAAAGAAAATCGATTTGGAAATGCAGTTGGATAAGGGTGACAAGCAGAGAAGATGGGAGCAGCGAGTTGAGTTTGGATTGGATGTGTATATACAAAGAGGAAGTAAGAAATTAGAGCTGGAAGGATGGCAAAGAGAACGTCGGGTAAGGCTTTGGCAATGGATAGAGGCAGAATTATGCAGTGAATAACCGAGTACAATCAAAACGTCCAGCACTTCAAATTTTTCTGTTAAACTCAGATTTTCAATGCTCTTTGAATCCAATAATGTCCAGATTTTCCCAAAAAAAATGATTTGAGGCTAGATCTAGCCCTTGGGGGCTGGATCTGGCTCAGCTCTTAAAACAAATTCAGAGTAAAGCTTTGCAACCTGCAAAACCAGTTAGATCTGAAAATATACACACTAAAATTTTTATTAAAACCCTTACAACCCTAAAAATACAAATTTACAAGCCAATTTACAGATTTGAGGCCCTCATGGCCAGATTTGAACCTATTTCAGCACAATTTTTTAAAAATTTGAAATTATAAAGATAGGCACAAGCCTTAAAAACCCTGTAAAAACACAATTTCGTCAAATAACTTTGAGAAATTAGAAACGATGGGCTTTTTCCGATTTACAAATCTGAGAGTCGGCTAGTCCAATTGAAGACTTCCCCAGACGCTCAAATCTTAAAAAATTATTTCCCTGCACACTTAGATCTGAACTTTAGATCAATAGAGATTTAAGAAAATAATATGAGATCCTTCAGAAAAAAATCAAAATGTCATTTTATGAACTCAGAAAACTACACAAGATACCTGTATGTAGATTAATCCATGAAGGCCATCAACCATAAAAATATCAAACAAAGTAGCAGAGTTTAGAGACAATTCACCACATAGATCTGGAAAAAGAACACCAAAATTTGTAACCCCAAAGTCTTTATGCTTTATTTATCAAAGAAAATTCACAAGAGCTTTCAAGACAAG
The DNA here is from genome assembly GCA_034641835.2 of Pinus albicaulis. Taxonomy (NCBI): domain Eukaryota; kingdom Viridiplantae; phylum Streptophyta; class Pinopsida; order Pinales; family Pinaceae; genus Pinus; species Pinus albicaulis. The sequence goes on from CM076579.1 coordinate 1,064,925,922, forward strand.
TGCACGATTCTAAGATCGGATGATTCAAGGCTAACAAAGATCTTTAATTTATAGGACAAAATCTTCAACGGCTAGTTCGGTTGATCCACGTCAAAATAATCTCGACTGTCGATAAGATTTGATCATCTTTTAATCTGGACTGTTGAAATATATAAATTTGGGAAAAAAACGAATTTATCATTTAAATTCATTTTAATTAACTCAAAAATACTATTTTTGAGTTAATTACCTCAAATTTTTGACTTTGAATTTACCACCTAGGCCCAAGGGTCCAATTTTTTTAAAATTCTCAATATTCCCTTGACCTGGAGCCTTTAAAAATTCATTTTTTAAGGACCAACGAATTTTGACTTTGAAGAATTTTATCCTCACCTAGGACCTAAAATTAATTAAATTTATGGCTGAAGATTTTTTTATTAATTGACCAGAAATTTTAATTAATTGATTGAGAGGGGATTTTAATTATTTTTTCCAACCCTCTTTACATAAAATAATACCTTTAGACACATGAAGGGGGAATACCCATTCGTATAGACTCTCAAATAAATACCCAATTTTGCGACTCAAAACATGATCTAGTAGACCAAGTAGTTTGTAATAAAATAATCTAGCGAACTAGCTAGGATTATTCCCAAACTACTTTTACAATGACTCGAGAGAAAACACTAGTACTCACTTAGCATGCTGATGACAAAATCCACCCTAGCTTTGGGGTGAGGCTGGAGGGGAAAACTCTGCCGATAACTTGTGTTTAAAAACACAAGTAAATCAGTGAGACAAAAAACCTCATAGGATAGAAATCGTCATCAACATACTAGGCTTACCTAGGCTGTTACATACATTGACGGTCTTACTTAGATCAGTTACATCATAACATGCAGAATGAGTTTACATCATTTATAACAAAATGTCGTTTGTCGATGAAATCTGGATGACGTGAACCTCGAACATGATAAGTCCCATTTGAAAAAATGGGGGTGTACTGCTATGGGGTCATTGACAAAGTGTGGTCAACATCTGGCTCTACTTGGGGACACGTTGCTTCATTGAAAGAATGTGAGAATCCAGAATCTATGAGTATTTTCGAAAGCTCTTTCTGAACCAAAGGGGCTAACTTAGGATTTATTTGCCTAAGCTTTTGATGAAAAGGTTTAGCATTCTCATCTTTCAGAGGGATAATGTGTTGCATGACATCTTCCCTATATCCTTTTAACTCATCATATGAAAATGCTAAAACATCCCTGTACTCATGAAGTAAATTTTTCAACTTTTTCCTTTCTTCTTCTAGTACCTTTACCAATTTTAACAATCTTAGGATCCTTAAGGAAGTACCAAGATTTACTTCAATGAATTCACCTGGATCCTTTCTATTTTCCTCTTTCAGCTTTGTGGCATCATGCCGATCAAAGTGTTGTTCTAAAGCAACAATATTCCAAGGAGTAGGATTTATAATATTATCATGATCCTCAAATCCATCCTCAGAACTTATCAGAAAATCTTCAAACTCATCCAAATTATTAAGAAAATGAATAGCCTGCTTTTCATCATTAAAAACCTGCCAATGTTCTGAATTATCCGGGACTGACGGTCTGAAAATAATTTCCATTTTTATTTTTTCCTTAATTAATTCGTCGGATAATTGTAAGGTAGAAGCGGCCACAACGAGCTCATTCGCTAAGGCGTTCTTTTCTCTTGGGACAGCTTCAAGGTTAATGGCATCAAAGTGTTCCATAACCTCCCACACAACATTTCGATAATTCCTTAACCTCTGATTTTTACATGTGAATTTATTCTTAATTTGCATGATAACCAGATCAGAATCTCCCTTGATACTAAGCAACTTAATTCTTAAAGCCTTTGCCAATTCAAAACCCAACAACAAAGCTTCATACTCAGCCACATTATTGGTTGCATCAAACTCAAGTCTATAGGCAAACTTTAAAACACTACCAAGGGGAGATTTCAAAACAATTCCAGCACCCTTACCATACCTAGATGCTGCACCATCAAAATGCATATACCAAACCTGATCCTTTAAGTCCTCAAACTTCTCATCAACCTTGTCATTTAAGGGAACCGTGAAATTAGACATAATAGCATAATTCCCCATGTTAGGTTGTTCCTTAATTATTTCATTATGATGTCTTTTAGGATCTTCTACATGGAATCTTCTTTCAGGTTCTCTATTAAGCTTCACAAACCCTTCACCTCTAGGGGAAGGAATCATAGCATAAGACCAATTCATCTGAATACTTCCTCCTAGATTAGAAGCCCACTTTCTTGATAGCAACATACCCCAAGCATCTGGAACATCAACTACAACTGTGTCCATAACAATCATGATATCAGGGTAAACCGATAAATGAACTTGTAAATCCTTAATTAACCCATGAACTTCAATTTTCTTAGAATCCATGGCACATATGTTGTAGTATGGTCTAGAGACTCTTAAATTAAGCTGCTCCATGACCCTCTTAGTCATGACACAAGCTGAAGCACCAGAATCCAACATACAATTATTCAATTTATAACCATTAACCATCAAAGTAACAAAAAATGGTTGATGATCATTGTTATCTGACTCCATTTTTTGCAAATATATAGGGACATCTTGATAAGAAATTTCAGGAGTTTCATTTTGAGTAACATTAACATGTGAAGCTCCAAGAACATCTAAAACTTTAGCTCTCTCATTAGGAAACTTTATAGCCTCAGTAAAAGGCATCAAGATCTTAGCATTTTTCAACCATGCACCCAAATCAATATCCAAACCAGGACTAGGATTAAAAATTCGAGGGGGAGTTTGATTATGACCTTGCTCTTTATCCCTTCTTTGATAAGTTAATCCTTTGTCCTTAGCAATTTCCAAAACTTGATCAGGAGAAGGCTTTTCACCAAATAATTCAATCATCAAATCCCTCTCATAATCAAAATTATTGATACTATGCGAAGATGTGAAAGGCCTAACATCTTGACTATTTTCCTTAACTTCCATCCAATCTTCCATAGACAAAGAGAACCCTTACCAACAACAATTATCTGATTACTTGCCCCAAACATTCTATTATTTATGATTCTTTTAACAATGGGACAAGTAACCTCTTCATGAAGAGCATCACAAACTCTACAATAAGGAAGAGCTTCATCAACCAAATTAGTAGATTCAAGCGGATTCAGAGGTCTCTTCTCACTCCACTGACCTTTTTTCTGCCAAGTATTATTTCCTTGATTATTATTATTATGATTCCTACGTTGTGAATTCTGCGTTTGAGCCCTTTCCATTTGGACCAACCTAGACTGTAAAGTACGTATTTCCTTAGCATGGTCAGAGATTAATTTCGCTTGATTAAGCTCCATGCTTTCAAGCTTTTGCATTAAATTTTTCATAGGGTCATCATCATCTTCTAGATGTTCTTTACCTTTAGGTCCTTTTAACTTAGTTGCAGCCCTATCAAAACCAAGAATTTCAGACTTCCCAAATGCCCTTTTATCTTTTTCAAGCTCTTCAGCTAAAGATTGACAAGCCTTATAATTTGCAGTTTTAGCCCGCCTTAATTCATATGAAGTTTCAGAATTAAAAGCATCAATATAAAAATTCAGAAGAGAGCCATTAGGAGGTTTATGAGTTTGAGATATTTCTCTAAGGATACCATTAAATCTCCTGTTAAATTCTTCAATCGTTTCATTTTTTTTTATGGTACTGATCTCTCTTACCAAATGCATATCTTCCCTTTTATCACCGTACTTTTCCTTAAAGGCAACTACAATTGATTCAAAAGTATCGAATGAATTATCAGGTTTTTCCATAAACCATTCAGCAACATCCTGGCCAAAAGTAAGAACCAAAAATTTTGATCTTTACATCATCGAAATTATTATTTGTAACTGCAAATCTATTCCACCAGTTAGTGAAAGCAAACAAATGAGATTTAACACTAACTGCATCATTTCCTTGAAAAGAAGGTAATTTATCCATTCCAGTTTAAGGGATATCATGGGGATAACCCTGAATATTAGCAAAATTGCACGAGCTATAAACATCCATGATATCGCGTTGAGGTGGATCACAAAAAAGAGAATGGATATCAGAGAGAGCATCCTGGCCGAGATTATCAAGAAGTGTACAAGAAGAGAGCTTGTGTAATCGGACTATAAAAACCCTTTCAGGATCTGGAGTAGGATTAATCAAGCTACTTGGATGCCTTCTCGTATAAATTCTTATGGAAGATGAAGCCAATGGAGTCGCCATTAGGACAGGAAGCTAACCCAAATACCTGAGATGAAAGATGAATAAAGAGATGAATGTTGTAAAGCCAAAGTCCAATAAATTGATCCCCATCAACGGCGCCAAAAAATGTTGTCGCATAGATTGTCTAGGCACCATGACAACGGCTCAGATTGGGGGCTGTCACCCTGATCCCCAATCTCTCTATCTAAGTTGTCTCCTTGCGAGCTAAGGGAGGTAGACTCTAACAGAAATGAAGGAAAAGAATTGGTTGAAAACCAACCAATCTAGGAGACAGCTAAAACACCAAATACTTGATAAAATTAACGAGATTTCACAGATCCAATTATATTAAAACCAGTGCCTTATGGAGTTAAAGAAAATCCTGTTATGCAATTAAAGTTTATAACTGCTGCTATACAAATGACCACAATGATATTCAGTAAAATGCACCACAACCATTCATTAAGATACTTAAACCAATTAGCAAAGCTTATCATGAAACAATCATTAAGATAAATGCCAAATGCTTGAAATATTTCCGAATTTATGATGTCTCAATTAACCCAATTCAGAAATTAAAATGTTCCACAATTAAATCTTAGATAAAAAATTTAAGCTCATTTGACTATAGAGAATTTTTAGACCATTTGAATTTTTTTTTTTTTTAAATCCTAAAAGAAAAGAAATTATAAAATGACTTAAAACTAAACTATGAATTAAAATCTAAAATCAAAAAATCCTAAACAAAACTAAAGCTAAAGTTAGACTTAAACTAAATTAAGTCTAAAAAAATTAAATCGAAAACTAAAACTTAAAAAAAAAAATCAAATTATAAAACTAAAACTAGAACCTAAATAAACAAAATCAAAATCTAACTAAACTAAATTAAAATTACATTAAATTAAAACTAAAGCTAAACATTACAAAAATTTAAGATCTAAAAAATTTGAACATTAAAAAAAACTAACTCTACAAAAACTAAGATTTAGAAATTAGAGTAAAACTAAAAACTAAACCAAAATTTAAAAAAATCAAATCCTAACGCTAAACTAAACTAAAGTTTAACAAAATTGAACTAAAATAAAACCTAATGCAAAACTAAACTACATAAATTAAAACTAAGAAATTTAACAAAATCGAAAAAATTTTAAATTCTAACTAAAACTAAATCTGATCGCATATAGAAAGAAAAAAAGGAAGAAAGAATTTTTAATGTCCACGAGGCTAAAAATAGCCTATGGGACAGATTGCTTCTCTATCTGACTTTGTATTCGGCCCTTTTCCTGTGAAGTTTTACAATGAGCACTCCCAGCTTATCGACAAACTCTTCGCTGAATAGATTATCCCAAGAATTAGCTGCCAGAATACCTGCATAGTTTTCCCTGGTGTCCTTGAAGGCCTCACATTCTAGAATGAAATGTTTCTCTGTTTCCACTTTTCCAGAGAAGCAAAATATACATACTCTTTCTTCCCAAATTTCTTTTGGCCTTTTCCAGCGCCCTGTTTCACAACGGAGTTGATGAGAATTAGTCCTTAATTGAGCAATAAGAATTTTAGATCTCCAAGAAATATTAGCCCCTATGTACGCCTTTTGTTGATGGTTATGTGTGGGGTTAATCTCTTCAATGTAGTACTTCTTCTTTCTCTCTAGCTCTTTCATCCAAGTATGTTTGTGGAATTTATCCAGAACAAAAGTTTTTATCTCATCGTTTGTAGACACATGCCTGCCAAATACCCCATTTACTAAAACTAATGTTATTTTCCGTATCCAAGTCTTCCTTTTTTTATTAATTGGCTACTAAACTAAACTTAGTAGCTTTCTTTATCTATCTTTCCACGTCTATTAATTTTTTTCAGACACTATGACTCACTCCGTCAGCAATTGCTTCAAGAGAGCGCTCGTTTCACTTAATAGGACAGTACAAGGAATCGCACCTCTCCTTAATTTTGAATTTGTTTGTAATCAAACGTTTCTGAATTTTCTCAATTTGTTTCCACTGCATCTTGGTTGTGCTGCTGGCCCATAGTTCACAACCGTAAAGAATCACCGGAATCACTAGAAGCTCAAAAAGAGTTAGGGTGGTTTTCCAGTCCCACAGCTCTGCCTCTCTACACCTGTTTTGAAGAGCATAAAATGCTTTCCAACCCCCTAAAGTTCTTTTCTTTCTACAACCATCCCAACTTAAATTTTTGTTGAAGTCAATTCCGAGGTATTTGTAGTCTGCAACTTCTTCCAGAATGTTGCCTTCAAAATAGAACTTATGTTGGTTATGCTTTCTTTTGTTAGAAAAAACCACTACTTTCGTTTTGCTAATATTGACTTGCATCCCAACCCTTCTACAAAAATGCTCAAGGGAACGTAAATGCTCTTGCAAACCAAGAGCGACCTGTTAGCAACTGGTTACAAGGTTGTCCGCGTACAAAAGAAGCCTGCTGAATTAATCCTGTCGAAATGGACACTGTCACTGCTGATTCTGCCATGAATTAATTTGTCTTCAAGCCAGGAGTACATTTCTGATGACCAAAAAAAATATGACATAAGAACCCTGAGTTGACTCCCCATATCGCCTTCAAAATGAAATGCTATCGGGTTCATTTTGACTTTACCCTTCATACAACAGACATGAATCGTGCTCAATGCTCAAACTCCCGAGTTCTCCATCCTCGCCCTCCAAAGTCACTTATCCCGAGAACCGCACAAGCGTTCAAACTGGGAATAAAACAAATGTGCACCCCTTCCTTCTCTTTCCTTGACCTTGCTGATGATGCCTGGTGTTATATGTAATGATCAATCGTAGAATATTTTTTCTAGTCTAAAACTCGCTTTTGCTCGCAGCACGTTTATTCTTTCTCACTACTTACTTGCCGACGCGCCCAACATGTTTATTAACTTAAATGGCAGCCGGACACAAGGTTCTATAATTGGAGGATTATCGGACAAGCACTATTTATGGAGTGATTATTATTATTGTTCAATCAGAACCCCTCGTCGTAAGATGTTGGTACCGGAGTGAGGTGGCAGGGGACTGAATTTTTAAGCCCCACTTTAGATACTCTTCTTGGAGTTTATCTAAGTATTTTGCTTTTCCAGTGGCCAACTTCTTGATACCCACCTCTACCTCTTGCATCGTGAAGAGTTTTGTGTCTGTGTTGACCAAGGGAGGAAGGTCAACCTTGGGATCCTACTCATAAAATTGTCTTGCATAGTCAAACCATTTAGACGCTGTAATGTTGTTTTCGCTTACACCTTTTTCGATTGAGCCCAAATAATTGGGGGTTATTCTCTTGAGGTGAAGATTAGTTCTTCTCCTTGAAACCATAAAACGCCCTTTTTTCTTCTTTACTATCTGCTTGTAAGCTTTCAGCTTTATGTTATCCGTGTCTGATTCCTTCCACCTTGTCCTTGCCTTTTTGCATTCCTCGTCAAACCAAGCATTAACCGGAAAGCAATTTGTTTCAAACTTCTTAATTTTTTCTCTTTTTCACTCAACAAGTGCGCTTTGAATTAAATGTGTTAATTCGTGACTATGAAGGCCATGAGATGAGATTTCCTTGTTCTTGAAGAGCCCCTCTAGCGTTATTTTTAAGGTATTACAATTCTCTGGATTCAAAATAATTCTGCCCTTTGGGGGATTTTGTTGAACACACTGATTTTTTTGACCCTAGTTGCTTCTTTCTGATCCAAGAGAAACTTAAATAAATTGGCTTGTGATCTGGCTTTAAGTCCTAAATTTGATCTCCAATCAGCACTTCCTCCATTTTCTCACACAAACTATGCGAGCAACTGACATAATCTACTACACTTGCTCCATTGTAAGTATTGCAAGTGAAATTACCAGATGTTTCCCATCTTGTCAAACCATTACAAATGACTAAATCGAAAGCCCCACATAGCGTAAGCAGTTGTTCTCCAAAGAGATTGCAGCCTTTATCCTCTGAAATTCGTTCCGACTGATGATTACTCTCTTCTGTAAGCCAGATAGGGTCACTGTCTTCTTTACAACAAAGAATGCTAGCTTGTTCACCTGCAGTTCTAGCATTGAAATCCCCCACTATAAGGACTTCACCTAGTTGAGAATATACTGCAATATCTGTTTTTAGGGCTGCAAAGGGATCTTTGTGGTCAAGCCCTCTACTTTTGTAGATTTTTGAAACTTGCGGCGCAAAATAGCATGCTGCAATTCTAATGCGTATTTCATTTTCTAGCCATTTTTGGGTTGTGAAATGAAATTTTTTTGCTTAACAGTCTTTTTCATCACTTGTGTACCACTAATATGCTTTCTCTCTTTATGCAACATTGATATGATACCCTTGAGAACACACAGCACACATTCCCCCCACGTTTGTCTGACACCTTCCATCGTATTCTTCCACCCTGGCCTGCAGGCCAGGCTGCCTGCACCCTCTGCGTGCTCTACGATGTGTTTCTATGAGGCAAATTTATGTTTCTACTTTCCGTAACAGGCCCTAAATCGACACCATGTCCACGGGCAGAGACAGACACTGAATGCACCACTATAAATAAACCAATTTTAAGGAAACCTCCGGTTGAGACGGATTATGAGTTTGTTTTGGAGCATGCAAGACTTCATACGGCCTCTTTGTCCCTCGCTGTCCCCCCCCTAATGACCTTGCTTCCTCATTTCTTGCTAAAGAGTTTGCTGCCTCTTCTTTGTTATCATTTTGCTGCCTTGTTTTGGAAGGAGGTCCAAATTGCGCAATCACGACTTTACCTTTATAAATCCATGCTCTTTTTCCCTCATCTCTTGCTGCCCTAACTTTTGTCATTTCATCTCTCCTTTCCTCTTGTTGTCTTACAGTTAGATCTTCTTCTATAAAAAACCGAGAACCCCTTAAGAGTTGCTTCTTTCTTAGAATGATATCTTTATCACGCAAGTTGGGCATGGTGACTTTTATGGGCCTGGCTCTCTCACCGTTGAGCTTACCTACTCTCCATGCTTGACATACTTGTCCTTGCCATTGGAGTTTGTCTTTCAAGAAGTCTCTTGCAATGTCAAGAGTACATTCATTTTTCCCATACTCTTTCACCCCTTTAATAATTATGTTTGTTGCTCTATCCAGTCTTTCCTTGCTTTCTCTATCTTGCATGTTGTTAACCTGGATGTTTGTTTCTCCTTCCCTCTTAGCAGAATTGCCAACAACTTGAGCCCAGGTTTTGGAAAGTTTTGTGGGATCTTCTTTCCTCCCTTCTCTTGATGTTTCTTCATTGTTGTCTATTTGAGCAACTGCTTTCCCCTTATCCCGGGGTGGCTTCGCATTCATCACCTCTGTGTTTTCCACTGCAAATTTCTTCATGTTTTGCACCTCCGCTTTCATGCGTTGCCATTCTGTTTTCCCTATTCGGAGAGCTTCCTGCAGTAATGACACTTGTTCCTTCAGAACTTTGTTGCTTTTTGCTAAAGCCTGATTTTCAGCTGTTATTATATGGATTGTACAATCTCTTTCCAGCGCTTTAGCTTCTACTACTTCCAACCTTTCTTTTACATTTAAGAGTTCTCTCACATAGAGATCAGATGACCAAGTGAGAGGTGTGGATGTGGGACTATATAAAGCATAATCATCACTAACTTTTTCTTTTCTTTTGGACTTGTTGCCCCATGTTTGCGAAGAAGACTTGTTTGAATGTTGTTTCTTGCGAACAATACTTTCCCTTTGAGACCTTTTTTTCCTTGTCTGCTCCCATTTCAGACGAGCTAGTCTCCTTTTTAAAATGCCCTGATATTGTTTGGCATTGACCCAAACCCACTTCCCAGTTTTCGTTGATGAGGCAATTTTCACTTGCCCTATATCATTTGTTTCTACGAGTTCTAAAGTTTCTTGTCCCATTGTCATGATGATATTAAGGGAAATCAAAATCTCTGCCCAAAACTGACCCTTTGTGTATGCGTTCGATTTTCATTTGTATGCAGGTTGACGCGAAAGAAGAGGAAAGAGCATGACGGCAATGGATGAATTGACGGCAGAGGAATGGATTTGCCGGTGCGGCTAAGCTGTGGACAGCGACAGGAGAATAAGGGTTCAAGCGACGGCTAAGGCAGAGAAAATTATGAGCGATGAAGAACAGAGGAAGGGAGAACACAGGGTGAACAGGACGGCAGCAGAGAGATGCAGGTAACAGGTCGGAGGGAGGGTAGAGAGAGTGAAGGCAGAGCTAGATTGGACAGAAAGCGGAAGAGGGATCGAAAGGAATGAAAGCAGCGTTGATGAGGAAATGAGACAGATTGGACGGCAAAGAAACTCGATTTGGAAATGCAGTTGGATAAGGGTGACAAGCAGAGAAGATGGGAGCAGCGAGTTGAGTTTGGATTGGATGCATATATGCAGAGAGGAAGTAAGAAATTGGAGCTGGAAGGATGGCAAATAGAATGTCGGGTAACGCTTTGGCAGCGGACATAGGTAGAATTATGCAGTGAATAACTCAGTACAATCAAAACGTCCAACAAAACTTCAAATTTTTCCGTTAAACTCAGATTTTCAATGCTCTTTGAATCCAATAACGTCCAGATTTGCCCAAAAAAACGATTTGAGGCCAGATCTGGCTCAGCTCTTAAAAATAATTCCGAGTAAAACTTTGCAACCTGCAAAACTAGTCAGATCTGAAAATATACACACTAAAAAATTTATTAACACCCTTACAGCCCTAAAAATATAAATTTACAAGCCAATTTACAGATCTGAGGCCCTCATGGCCATATTTGAACCCATTTCAGCACAATTTTTTAGAAATTTGAAATTATAAAGATAGGCACAAGCCTTAAAAACCCTGTAAAAACACAATTTTGTCAGATAACTTTGAGAAACTAGAAACGATGGGATTTTTCAGATTTACGAATTTGAGAGTCGGCTAGTCTAACTGAAGACTTCCTCAGACGCTCAAATCTTCAAAAAAAATTTCCCTGCACACTTAGATCTGAACTTTAGATCAATAGAGATTTAAGAAAATAACATGAGATCCTTAAAAAAAATCAAAATGTCATTTTATGAACCCAGAAAACTGCACAAGATACCTGTATGCAGATTAATCCATGAAGACCATCAACCATAAAAATATCAAACAAAGTAGCAGAGTTTAGAGACAATTCACCACATAGATCTGGAAAATGAACACCAAACTTTGTAACCCCAAAGTCTTTATGCTTTATTCATCAAAGAAAATTCACAAGGGCTTTCAAGACAAGGGCATGATTCTAAGATCGGATGACTCAAGACTGACAAAGATCTTTAATTTATAGGACAAAATATCCAACGACTAGTTTGGTTGATCCACGTCAAAACAATCTTGACCATCGATAAGATTTGATCATCTTTTAATTTGGACCATCGAAATTATAAATTTGGGAAAAAAACGAATTTATCATTTAAATTCATTTTATTTAACTCAAAAATACTATTTTTGAGTTAATTACCTCAAATTTGTAATATTCCCAATTAGCTTTGCTAATTGAGATATTACTACAACTGATAAGCAATAATAAATAAAGTGAGAAATAAGAGGGGTCACCTCACTTTAGCCACCTCACTTTATAATAAAGTTTTCTTTTTTCCTAGTAGGTTGACGTTGTGACTTAGAGAGGGCCTTGGGGGTCCACGTGGATGTGATGGGGGGGAGGCATCAGGCTAACCCCAGGTAAACTGCGCAGTTCCAGGGTGAGTTAAGGAGGGAGTTGATGTTATAAAAGGAGAGGCTCTCACCTCATTTGATTCATTCATGATTTGATATTCTTATTGATAGTCAGACTTGTCTGCTTCAGCACGCCGGGTGTTTAGTCGGTCTGCAGCACTGTTTAGTGCACGAGTGTCTCCGGTCGGAGATCTCACCCTTAGCCTCGGGGGACTTCGAGTGCCTGCCCTGGTAAGGTTTTTCTGGTTCTACCCTCAGCTTCGGGGGACTTCGAGTGCCCGCCATAGTGAGGTTGTTCTGAGTCATTTTTCAGTAGAGCAGCAGCAATTTCTGAAGATTATCTGAGGAGGAGAAAGCCCTCTTGTGGTTGCGCAGAGCAAGAGGAGGAAGGACGCTGAATCTGGAAGGAGAAGGACGCTGTCCCATCTGGAGAGAGGACGCTGTACCTTTCAGGAAGGGAGGACGCTGGCCAAGAAGGACGCAGTCCAGTCTAGCAGGAGAAAACGCTGTTCTGAGGGGCAGAAGGACGCTGTGAAGCCCTAGAGTGAGGACGCTGTCCATTTCTGAAGGTAAGAGTGGCAGATCTGAAGGTTTATTGCTAGATCCAGTTGGGGAAAGGGTAGATCTTGCAGATCTAGTCTTGTATGTGGCAGATCTAGTCTTGTATATTGCAGATCTGAAGGTTTGGCACCAGATCCAGCTGAAGGAGTGACAGATCTGAGGAGATATTGATAGATCTAGTCCAGATCTGAAAGGGTAACACCAGATCTAGCCCTAGGGGCTGTAGATCTGAAGAGATAGTTCCGGATCTAGTGTAGATCTGAGGGTTTGATATCAGATCTGATACTGGAGGACGCAGTTCAGAGAGGGAAGGACGCAGATCTGATTGGAGGCTTCAGATCCATCAGGTGGGACGCAGATCTGAGGAGCAGGCTAGTGTGAGAAGGGCTCATCAGCGTTTTCCAGCATCCTGTAGCAGATCCATTTGTCTGGAGGATTGAGGGCTTGTGCTGCACCTATTTCTGCGCTGTCACTAACAGGGACAGCGTTTTCCAGCAGAGGGGGTTTTCAGCTTGGGATCAGCCCAGTTTCTGCGCAGATCATCACCAGTCTCCAAGGCAGCTTGGACGCTGTCATTATTTGCAGCCATTTCTTGTATGGGAGGGTCATCACTTGCCTAGGGCAAGGATAGGTGCACTGATTCTGATTTCTTGTATTACTCTCCATGTACTTTCTGATTAATAAAATGGCTCAGATTCTGGTATTCCATGTGTCTTGATTCAGTGATCTGGTTCGGTATTGTTTCCTTTCATATCTGTCTGGCATATTTCTGTTTATTACTGCTTATTCCCCTTTGGGGATATTACAGTGGTATCAGATCTTAGATCTGGCTCAGCCTGTGGTGCTAGCACTCTATGGCACCGAGAGGTCACCCCACTCTCCTTGGGGGAGGTGATTCTGATTCAGAAGAAGAACGGAGGAATCCAATGGAGGCTATGTTGGCAAGATTGGCTGAAAAGTTGACTGAGAAGATGGATGCAAAGATGGATGCAAAGATGGATGCAAAGATGGATGCATTCATGCAGGAGGTAACCAGGAAGGTTGCAGGGGGAACGCAGAAAGAACCCCCTAGGGTCTTTCAAGTGGGGGAAGGATCAGGAACATCTAGTTGCATACCAGATGCTATACCCATTGTGTCAGCGCAGAAGGCCGATTCCATGGACACGCGACCTACCATGCCTACTTTCCCGGTAGAGGAAGTGGAGCAAACGGCATCAAGAGATGAGGGTCCCGATCTTCATGCAGTTTGGTTTGCAGATTGGCGAAGTTTGGGGCCGGAATTCATGGAGGCTCTCCCTTTCAATCAATATCTGCAGTACCGAGGCGGCAGTAAGCCTCATGATCGAAATAAGGGACGGAGTTCCCACCGTGACAGTAACCGTGCAGCCAGCAAATTTCATTTGCCGATGTTTGATGGGTCTCCAAAGACCACAGCCAGGTCTTGGGTGGAAAAACTAGACCTCTATTTTCAGCTTAACCAGATGCCGGAGAAGGAGGCCATTAAGATGGCTGCGTTACATCTAGAGGGTGAGGCCCAGAACTGGTGGTTTCATGGGTTGACCACACTGGGGCATTCCACAGTGACTACATATGCTGAGTTCACCAGGAGGGTGGTGAAACGTTTTGATCAGAAGGACCCAGATCAGCCTTTCCTCGAGCTAACCAAGCTCAAACAGACAGGTGGTGCAGAGGCATACATCTCGGACTTTTTGAGGGTTTCAGTGATGGTTCCTGACATATCAGCAGCTCGGTTGGTCACGATGTTCCTGGACGGGCTATCAGAACCACTTCGTGGTCTAGTCCGGTCAAACAAACCAGCTACACTTCAGGATGCTATCAGCAGGGCCCGTGACCTACAGGATGTGTTGCCCAGGACTCGGCCACCTTATCCCCAGAGACAGGCTTTCCAGCCTAAGGGTAAGGACACGAGGGTTCCGCCTCCCAAGGCGAATCCCGGACGAGGACAGTATGATGATGAGGCGAGGAGAGAGCTGAGACGGAAGCGATTGTGCTTCACCTGCCAGGAGCCGTGGGCACCAGGACACAAATGCACCGCAGGGAAGGCGCATTTCATAGAGGTCTTCTCCGAGGGCGGCGGAGAAGAGGATGAGTTGGAGGATGAGGAGGCAGGAGAGTGTTATGCAGCGCAGAGTGCCTTACCACCTCCACCACCAGATGCGGGAGAGGCATCATTTGCACCTACTGGGGGAGCTCTAGCAGCATTGCGAGGAGTCCCCAAGTATCTGACATTGCGCGTACGTGGGACAGTACGGGGTCAGCGTGTTTCAGTTCTAGTTGACGGTGGGGCCACCCACAATTTCATCGATGCCCAGATGGTAGCACGGAGAGGCATACCCACAGAGAGCTTTGATGGGTTTTCAGTTTTGGTTCCAGGAGATCAGACCATGGCCTATGCTCGATATGTACCTGAGTTATCAGTGACGATGGGCACCTATACGTTGACTGATCACTTCTTTGTGGTGGACATTCCGGACACCAATGTGATATTGGGAGTGCAGTGGCTTATCACTCTGGGAAAGGTCACCACAGATTGGAAGGCCTTGGAAATGGGGTGGGATGATCCCAAGACGGGGAGGCATGAGAAGATCCGAGGTCAGAACACATATCCGCCCCAGACAGTATCGGCACACAGCATGGATGCGACATTCCGCAGGGGAGACATAGAGTGGGCAGTTGAGCTGCGGGCTTCAGAGATGGTAGATACAGGCAGGGCGGTGCACCCTGATCTACAGACTCTTCTTGACAGATATGCAGTAGTGTTTGGAGATATTCCACCGGGACAGCCACCAGATCGGGGGTTTGAGCACACGATAGAGTTGGAGCAGGGGATACAGGCGGTGATCACCACCCCTTATAGGCATCCTAAGGCCTACATGGATGAGATAGAGCGGGCCATTCAGGAGCTGTTAGCCCTTGGGCACATTCGGCCCAGTACCAGTCCTTTCGCTTCTTCAGTAGTGTTGGTGAAGAAGAAGGACGGCACATTACGCATGTGCATTGATTACAGGGCACTGAACAAGAAGACGTTGAAGAACCGGTACCCCAGTCCCAGGATCGATGAGTTGATGGACGAGTTGAGAGGAGCACGTTTCTTCTCAAAGATTGATTTGAGGTCCGGGTACCATCAGATACGCATGAGGGAACAGGACATTCCCAAGACTGCTTTCAGGTGTCATTATGGGCACTTTGAGTTTCTGGTTATGCCATTTGGGCTGACCAATGCACCTGCCACTTTCCAGTCTTGCATGAACCACATCTTCAGGGATCATCTGAGGAAGTTCGTGCTGGTTTTCTTTGATGATATTCTCATATACAGCAGGACTTGGGAGGAGCACCTCCAGCACATAGAGACAGTTTTGCGCATCCTGGAGGAACAGCAGTTCTTTGCCAAACTCTCCAAGTGTGAGTTTGGTTTGACAGAGATGTTGTATTTGGGGCACATCATAGGAGTGGACGGAGTGAGAGTCCATGACGAGAAGATCCGGGCTATCAGGGACTGGCCAGAGCCGCGGAATGTGACAGAACTTAGAGGGTTCATTGGTATCTGCACTTATTACAGGAAGTACGTCAAGGGCTTCTCACAGCTTGCTGCACCCCTCACGGAGCTGACGAGGAAGGGGGCATTCAGTTGGACGGACACCGCACAGCGAGCTTTTGATAAGCTCAAAGAGGTGATGAGCAGTTGTCCGGTGTTGGCATTGCCTGATTTCACTCAGCCCTTTATCCTAGAGTGCGATGCCTCAGGAGAAGGGATTGGAGCAGTTTTGATGCAGGAGGGTCACCCGATTGCATTCGAGAGCCGGAAACTCCTTCCACATGAGAGACTTTATCCTATCTATGATAAGGAGATGTTGGCCATTATGCATGCATTGGCCAAATTCCGGCAGTACTTGGTAGGCGGCAGATTTAGAGTCAGGACAGATCATAACAGCCTAAAGTACTTTTTGGAGCAGAAACAGTTGCAAGAGAGGCAGCAGAAGTGGATCAGCAAGATCCAGGCTTATGACTTTGATATAGAGTATGTCAAAGGGAAGAACAATGTGGTGGCAGATGCCCTTTCTCGTAGACCAGCTACGTTATCCCTCATGAGCTTGGACGCTGATTGGAAGGCTCGACTACTGGTTGAGTATTCCAAGGATAGATTTGCATGCGAGGTGCTGGATGGACAGATAGCGGATAGCAGATACAAGGTGGCAGATGAGGTCATCTATTACAGAGATCGGATCTTCTTGACTGAGAGATCTCAGCTCAAGGAGAAGATACTCCATGCCTCTCATGATTCACCATTGGCGGGCCATCAGGGGTTCACCAAGATGTACAGGGCCATCCGGGAGAGATTTGCATGGAAGGGCCTCAAGGAGGACGTACTCCAGCATGTCGGGGAGTGCGAGGTTTGCCAGCGGAACAAAGGGGAGATGAATCATCCCGCAGGATTGTTACAGCCGCTTCCCATTCCTGAGGGGAAGTGGGAGAGTGTCTCGATGGACTTCATCACGGGTTTGCCCACAGTGCAGGGCAAGGACTGCATCTTCGTAGTAGTTGACCGGCTAACGAAGTATGCTCACTTCTTTGCCATTTCGGCACACTACACAGCAGCACATGTGGCAGAATTGTTTTTCCGGGAGGTTTTCAGATTGCATGGTCTACCCAAGACCATTGTTAGTGACAGGGACAGCCGCTTTATGGGTGGATTTTGGCAGGAGCTCTTTCGATTGGTAGTTGTTAAGAAGCTAGTAGAAGATGAAGATATGGCTGATTTGTTAATGTGAAGCTTGCTGCCTTACTTTGATTGATTTGTGACTCATTGCATCTCCTTGGAGAGACTCAAGCACTTCAGTCAAGAAGTTATCAACAATTTTCGAAACCCAAATTTTAGAAGATATTATTTTTAATACCAAAATACTATAATACTATAAAATATAGGTGCAATAAACTATTATTTTGATCAACAAGACTCTAAATAAGCATTAATTTGCATCCATTTATATAATTAGTTAAACTAAATTATATAGTTGATAATAGGATAGTAGAATATATTATAGGGTACTTTCAGAATGAAATACATTTTGTTCATTCATTGGAAAGCTTCACAAACCACTGTGATAATAGAGTTCTCAGCGCTAATACAATTATTTTGTCGATCTGTGCATATATTTCTCAATATCCCCTTCCCATATGGGAAAGGAGTGGACTAGTCACTTACCTCACAAGGTCCTTATGGAGTTGTTGTTCCAGGCCACACGTGCACACCATTTTACCAACAAGACAATTTAGTAGACAACTCGACAAGGCCTTGGAGCTGGGTGCCCCCAAATCCACACAGCCAACCATCCATCAGGAGAATTTTTCCATGCCTGGATGTTAGGAGAGCTTGCTCAAATTTGGGCTTCCCACAAGGATCATACTGTAGAGCCCTATCAGTCCCAGACACACTCCAAAGGACATCATCCACTAGTCCAAAAAAAATTTTGCGGTCATTGAGGACTCTAGCAGGGAGACCCCCCTTGATCTAATTGCTCGTCCTCACCTGTCAGCACTAGCATACCATGACTAGTTCAAACTAAAGTTCCTTTGGTCCTCAGATATCATACATATTATCTTTTTCTTGTAATTACTTTATCTCCACTCCGAGTCATGTACTTTCTTATCTTCTCTTGTTGTTCTGCTTCTAGCACAATTAAAAATCTGTTTTGATATGATTTTTAGCATCTTTATAGTCCACACTTCCACACTTCCACATTGTATTTTGGCTAGTGATGTACTCTTATAATCCCATTGACCTAACATTTTCCCCAAGGAAAACCTTGTGGGGAAACCCAAGAGATGCTTCCTCATGTTTGTGGATGGCATCCCTAGTAACCCTGTTCGCTAAAGTCATAGACTAGTGTGCCTAACCAGGAGGGTTGAACTAGGCAGATGCCCAACAACATGAAAAAAAACCAGTTGAGCTAACCCTTGGTCTTCCCATTGACATACTCCTTTGATCATTTGCTGGACATTAATAAACTTATATTATCAAACTTTGGTTTTTACAAATACTGCAACAAAAAAGGTGGTTTGACAAACAATGCAACAAATCAGAACTCATATTTTAATAATTTAGACGATAAGAGGTATTCCAAAAATCATTGACAAAGACAGCCATGCTTTTATCTAGATTTGCATTTGAAAAAATTGTCAACTTATCTGTTATATTGTCAACTTGAAATGTGAAATCCAGATATGAAAACTAGATATGAAAGTATTTCAAAAATCACCTCTTGGGTATTAAAATAAGAATGGAGCTGTACAGGATGGCATCAAGGCCAATGAGAAAAATTACAATTAATT